>CAJNJA010008554.1:0-10655 GCA_905231915.1 Symbiodinium necroappetens
AAGCCCTAACCCTCAACCCTAAACCCCAAGCCCTAAACCCTCCCCACCCTAAACACTAAACCCCACTAGGACTTGGTTTGGGCCTGGTTGGGGACCCCTAAGTTTCGGGGCTCAAGGAGGTTCAAGGCTTCAGGGTTTAACCCTAAACGCTAAACTTCCGAAGAAGAGGGAGTTTAGGGTTTAGGTTTTAGGAGTTTAGGGTTTAGGTTTTAGGGCTTTAGGGTTTAGGGTTTTAGGGTTTAGGGTTTAGGGATTAGGCTTATAGGGTATAGGGATGTTTCGTTTCAGCTGCTCAGTCAATTTTCATGTGTGGCGAATCGCGCTGAGGATGGCCAGTCCCGACCGATGGCGCGCATGTCCGCGGTCAGGTGCACCATGTGCGTATCGTGTGACTCATGTGTGGCGCTCTCCAGGAAGTGTGCAGCGCGAACCACAGTCGCATTGCTTGCGTGGGGAAAACAAGGTCAGGGTCACGGAAAGTGAAGGCTAGAGTTAAACGGTCTCACAGATTCTAGTGTTTGAGGCTTACGGCTTGGGGTTCAGAGAGAATAGACTGCAACTTTGTTTGGCGTATCGGCTGCAGACAACAATGAGCTTGATGTGTTGCGAACCACGACCAAGATACGAAGAACATGAAACGCGTGCTGACAATAAGACTACTAGTCGCAGGGTGAAATAGTACTACAAGTTATCCCTACAATCGTCAAAACCCTCTAACCCTAAAGCCCTCAAACCCTTGGAGCCCTAAAATCCTAAAGCTCTAAAACCCTGAAGCCCTAAAGCCCTAGAGCCCTAAAGCCCTAAAAACCCCTCAAGGCCCTAAAACCCTAAAGCCCTAAAACCCAGAAGCCCTAAAGCCCTAAAGCCCTCAAACCCCAAACCCTAAAGCCCTAAAGCCCTAAAGCCCTAAAGCCCGAAAACCCCAAAGCCCAAAACCCTAAAACCCTAAACAACCACAGCCCTAAAGCCCTCAAACCCACCCCTAAAACCCTAAACCCTAAAACCCTAAAACCCTAAACCCCTAAAGACCTAAAGCCCTAAAGCCCTAGAGCCCCAAAGCCCTGAAACCCTGAAGCCCTAAAGCCCTAAAGCCCTAAAACCCAAAACCCTAAAGCCCTACAGCCCTAAAGCCCTAAAACCCCAAAGCCCAAAACCCTCAAACCTAAAACCGTAAACAACCACAGCCCTAAAGCCCTCAAACCCACCCCTAAAACCCTAAACCCAAAAACCTAAAACCCTAAACCCCTAAAGACCTGAAGCCCTAAAACTCTAAAGCCCCAGAGCCCTAGAGCCCTAAAGCCCCAAAACCCTAAACTCCTAAAACCCTCCCTAGAACCCTAAAGCGCTAAACCGTACTAGGCTTTAGGGTTGCGGGCTGAGGGGTCTGGGTAGGTCTGCGTCAGTCGGTTTATACGTGCGACACTGTGGAAAGAAAACAGTTTAGGGCTTTGGGTTTAGGGTTTGGAGTTTAGGGTTTAGGGGTGTAGGGTTTAGGGGTTTAGGGTTTATAGGGTTTAGGGTCTAGCAGGAGTTCGCTACACAACGCTCGCACGCCATACTCACAGCCCTGTGAAGCGCAAATCGACAACCTTAAATTATCTTTCTCGATGTTCTTGGGCTGCTTTGCTCCCCCGCTGAGGTTCTGCTCCCCCATGATGGTGTAGTGGTTGTAGGCGGTCGAGTCCCTCCAGTCTTTCTGTCGTCGGTGTTGGCATCGAAGAATGGCAAACTTTGGAGAAATGAGCAGGTGTTCCCCACTCCGGACCGAGCCGGCATCCCTGCAGGCGAGTGAAGGTAGTCGTGTCCACCCTCTACCTCAGGGGTGGACCGAGGCAACTCCGCTTCGATCAGAAGCATGACCCCTCCCAGGGCCTTCGCCCTGCTTGCCGCCTTTGTGGCGTGGCGGCGCCGCGTTGGCGATGACGACCTCCTGCCATGTGGCCACGTCGTTCATGATGCCCTTGCATGGTGGCCTCGCCGAATGATGTGCTGTTCATAGCCCGACCCAGCTGGCTACCTGGTTCCAGGTGAGGTCGTCTGGCTTATGCATTCCTTTGGCCTTAGAGGCCGCTCTGGTCTCGCTCTTGGTGGCTTTGTTGCCCCTTCGCTGGTCCCCCTGGCCTTCGTGGTAAGAGGATTGGCTTGCTCCGCCTTGGCACGACCCGGGGTAAACCCTAAACCCAAAAAACTAAACCCTCCTGGAGGAGGGGGGGGTGTTGTCGCCCTCTGCTTCAACTGCACAGGCCTCCTCGAGCTCTGCTGCTTCGGTGAGCGGCTTGTTGTGCTTCAGACAGTATCACACATGGGTGGTTGTCCAAGCTAGGTCTTAGATTCCGGAACTGTAGGGCATCGTATTAGGAATAGAACTAAGACTTTAAGATAGGGATCCCCGAAAGGGACCATGATGTTCACAGCTACACATGAGGAGAAATCCTAAACCCTGAACCACAAAGCCTAAACATCCCGGGCGGGTCCATGTATACTACCATTAGGGAGTTAGGTCCCAAAAAACCATCCTGCTTATATCTGCGTAGGGTTCTGGGGGACCTACTTCCACAATGGTAGTATATATGGAACTTCTGGGAACCCTAACCCCTAACCCCCCCCCTAAACCCTAAACCCCCTAAACCCCCCTAAACCCCCTAAACCCCTTAAACCCCCCTAAATCCTAAACCCGAAGCCTTAAACGATACCATCTCCAGGCTTCCTTGTCTTCCAAGTTGATCGTAGGATGGACCTGGCTGCAGAAGTTTAGGGTTTAGGGTTTAGGGGTTTAGGGCTGGGAGTTTAGGGCTTACCGGTAGGCCAAAACATACATATCTTGGGAACTGTGGAGAGAAACCCTATAGTAAGGAAGCCTGAAGACATACGGCTGATGACATAAATCCTGCATGACCCTAATAAGGAATAGACCACAATTCCCATAGTTTAGGGTCCTTAAGGTAATGCAGGAGTTATATCATCAACCGTAGGTTTGTTGGTCTACAAGGAAGCTCTCTAGGGCTCAGGGTTTGGAGTGTGGGATTAAGCTTTTTGGGGTGTGGGCCTCTGAGGGCCTTGAGTTGAAGATCAAGATCTGGCTGGAGGTGGCTGACCCTAAGGGTCCAAGTACCCAAATAGTAGGGTTCAGGTTTTCGGGTTTAGGGATATTTAGGGTTTAGGGTTTACAGTACCCTAAGGGTCCAAGTGCCCAAATAGTAGGGTTTCAGGTCCAAATAACCATATAGAGTATGGATTTTGGGAGCTAAAACCTTACTATTTGATTACTCGGACCCTCTGGGTTACAGTTTTACCATTTGGCTTAAACTTCCTCCGTCTACCTCCTGTTTTCGGGTATACACCCATATGGTGTCTTCGTCGTCGTGTACGATTTACCCCAGAGAGTGCCGTTCATGCGGCTTTAGACCCCAAACCTTGAATTCTACCCACACCGACATGCAAACACGTAAAGCAACAAAACCAAACAACCACTGATCCCTGAAATCCTTGACAGCAAACCTCCATCCGTAAACCCCGAAACCCTGAGCCCAATTCCCTAAAACTAACCACAACCCAAGCTAATACTTCTTGGGTCCAAACTGAAAGCAGCGAAAGCATTTAGGGTCTACAGGGGTGTAAGGTGCAGGGAGTGACTCCAAAAAACTCCTGCCAACCTAGAGGGATACTGAATTGAATGTCAGGATGTTCCAGCTATATACTCCTGACTTAACCCTAAACCCTAAACTCTAGTGGTATGGTTTAGGGTTTAGGGTTTAGGGTTCTTAACCCTAAACCCTAAACGGCTTTGGGAGTTGGGTACAGGGTTCGACATGGCAGCATAGCAGTTTGTAGGGATGACAAGACGGAGCTCCCTGTGAACCGGAAACAGAGCATCCTGAAAAGGTCATAAAAAGCTTACTTCCCCAATAAGCCAAGGAAATAAAACGTTAAACTTTGAGATTACTACTAAATGATAAGAACCCAAAAAAGATTTACAGGTCAGGCATTAGAGAACCAAGCAAAAGGCCAAGGCATCACCCTCCTCTCCCGGGAACCACCTCTGCAGCGTACACTCGGCCGTATCGGCATGCACACTCCGCTGATTGCGCCCAGCATGTCTGGATTCCGCTAGAGGCCTGTTCTCCACTTGTCCTTGTGGCTGTCCCGAACAACAGACCTGTATCCTAAGGGTCCATGTACCCCAATAGTATATACTTTGGCCCCAATGTATACATATATAGGGACTACTTTAAGGCCAATGTATATACTACATAAGTACATGGACCCTTAGGGTTCGGCCGGCTAGCCCATGAATTCTGAAGTGCTCCACGAGGGAACTTGTCTGGGTGCAGAACCCGGGCCATGTGGAGGAACTGCGAGTTTAGTTGGCCTGCCCAGGTGCCATGCGGCATTGTCGCTGAGGCCACCGGGGGAGGGCTAACCCGACACGAGCCCGAAACGCTAAGCCATAAATCATAAACCCCCAAACCCCCTGACAAAACCTATCAGCCCGAAGACAACAACCCTAAAGCCCCAAACTCCAAATTGAATTAATTAGGGTGTATGGTTTGGGGTTTAGGGTCTTCTGCAAATCCTTCCTACTCGGAGGCGTGGGGTTTAGGGCTGCAGGGCTGGAGGGTTTAAAGGGTTTGGGGGTATACCTGCGCTTATGCTGTCTATATCTTCACGGGTGGCCTCGTTTTGCAACATGCCTGTGGGTTTCCTGCAGATGCGCTCGATGGATTCAGTGTGCAACCCTAGAGCCTCAAGCCTAAGACCCCTAAGCCCTGTACCTTCATTGACCCTAAGTCCAAGTACCCAAATAGTAAGGTTTCAGGTCCAAAAAACCCTATAGAGTATGGATTTTGGGAGCTAAAACCTTACTATTTGAGTACTCGGACCCTTTGGGTAAGGAATGAAGTAGTACCTTTCGACTCCCCCTGCGCAAACCCCAGCTCAACGAGTCATGTTCGGGATTCCTGAGCTTCGGGCTTAAGGCTTGCAGGAGCTTGCCCTTTTCAGGCTTGGGGACGGTTAGGGTTTAGGGTTTAGGGTTTAGGGTTTAGGGTTTAGGGTTTAGGGTTTAGGGGCGTAGGCCTAAACCCTAAACCTCCTAATGTGGGTTGAAGATTTACCGGGTTTTTGTTTGTGAAGTTGAACTGGTTGAGTGGGCAAGTTCAGGGTACAAGCGCTACTGGTACGAAAGGAATTTGTAAGGCTTAGGATGCTTGCGTTTAGGGTTGAGGGTTTATGGCTGGCTATTGAACCGGTGCTTAATTACAACCGTATATTGCCTGTTTTACTGGCACCCTCAGTGCCCCAACAAAGCTCGCTCACCTTCTGATGTCGAAGTGCTTGCACAGTTACCACCGCCTGCACAGCGAGACGCTTTGACGTTTAGCCACAATACGCCGACGTTCGTAAACTGGGAAAAGGACACGGCATCACGGCGTTTGACGGCCGGAGGTGGGCGCGGGCTCGGTGCTTTAACTTTCTGAGCTGTCTTTTGGGGTTCATGGCTGGGAGATTGCATGTTCGTCAGGAGGCTGCTCCCTTTTCTGTGATTTCCGTGGAAGCTGAGTGAACAAACTATCTTATCGTGTTAAGTGCTTGTAGCTCACAGCTGCTTGTATATCAATATGTATACATGCACAGGCACTGGTCACCATGGCTAAGCATAACAGAACAGTTTTGCATGTTTTTACGATTTACTATTGGAGCGACAGTCATGACTACCACAATGAAGAACTTCCCACTTACAGCACTGTGCTCAAGGTCATTGAGTAATGCCTGTCTAGCTAAGTGCCAAGATTTTCTGGAATTTCAGAAAAATACCAGGCCTTAAAGTAAATCCTTGATAGGATCTTTACCATCCATACAAGGATTTCTGAAGGCATTGCAGATGGCGAACATGAAAGAAAACTGAGCCCAATTCACTATTCATCCATTTTGTGTCTCGTGGGGTGGCACGCTTTTGATATGATAGCTAGTATGGGGCTGGAATTGTGTAATTACATACATTCAGGCAGCCGAATAACAGCTGCTGCAACCTACAGGAATGAAAAAACACAGTCTTGAGCCACGACCGCGCAAGCCCAGTTCTTTGACAACCCTGCGACATGGATCCCGTAATTGGGCATGCGGCAAGACATGCAACAAAACCCCTCCCGATGTTCTGCCTTGGGAACTCCGGCTCGGAGAGGGGAATTTGGTGGAGGGTGGTCAACTAAACCGCGGAACGCCGGCAGCTAGATTACGAACAACAACAGCTTTAACCCTCAACACGAAGCCTAACTGCCCTAGACCCTACACCCCAAGCGCTCAACACCCAAACTCTAAAAGCCCTGGAGGCGGCCAAGACTAATGAGACCTAACGTAGGGCCCTTACTAAATTGTAGCACAACTATAATCAGGAACCCTAACAAATAATATCGGCAATTTTTTTGCCGTAGTAGCCAACATCAAAACCTGAAGCCTAGGGTCGGGGGAGGGTTTAGGACTTGCATCCCCCCCTTATAGTATGCAAACTCCTGTGTTAGGAGCCTCCACACCCGCCGCAGCACCAAGGCAGTGGCCAATCATGGACTTGGAACTGTTCACCTAAGCTTCGTAGCACCGCGGTTTTCACCGCGATTTAAGGGTCTTAGGGTGTTGGAGTGTTGGGTTTTAGAGGGCTAAGGGCTTGGAGGCTCAGATCTTTCGGTTCTAATCATGGGTTGACGGACGTTTTGAGGGCTGTTCGAGCCCCGGGTGCACCGCCACGCTTGCTGCGGCCCTGAAGAGTTCAGCAGCACCGGCCACGATAGAAACATAACTTAACATAACTACGCCGCCCATGTGCGTGCTCGCCATGTGAGTGAAGCGCGTTGTGGCTGAAACTCGAAAACGTTTGATTAGGACAGGATCGTCGTCAGCAGCATCTTGCAGAATTACGACTTCGAGCGAGCTGTCGAGCCAGCATTCTTCCCGCTCAAGTCAAGTGCTCCACCGCACATCCCAACACCTGACGGCCCGCAGTTTACAGCTCTCCCACTGACTACGTAAGAATCTTAGCAGCATGAAGCCTCAGCGACCCTACTAAAAGCAAGACACCCAAGAGCCCAAGAGCAACACCAACAACCTTCACATAGCTCGATGCGGACACAGAGTCACCAAACCCAATAGTAGCGAAAGAGCCTTCGATAGCTTGAGGTTGAGAAGTTTAAGGAATAGTTCAAAAACAACAGCACACCAAAACCAAACAAAGCTATCTACGCGCCACCCAGATGAATTCCAAACTCTGCCAACCCTCAGATCTTCATCGAATCCTTGAAACCCTCACCTGAAACCTAAATACTTAAGCTCGGCCAAGTTAGAGTCCCGAACCGCTACGTCCTAATTGGACGCTCTAACCTCTCGAAACCTTTGGCACATGGACATGTGCTCCCCTCCAGGCTCCGACCACCAGGCCGTCCGTCTTGCCATCAAAAGCGCGCTGGATGGCACGAACCTGTGCAATTTTGTGGGTTTGAGGTTTCGGTTTAGGGTTCAGTGCAACAGTCATCAAGCTGTAGACGCTCCATTGGTTCTTTATCGGCGGTGTTTAAAGGGCACTTGGGCTCAGGGTTTATAAGGGTATGGCTAGATGTACCCCCAGGCATCTCAGACTCTAACCCAGAGGGTCCAAGTACCCAAATAGCGGGGTTCCAGGTTCCAAACTCCATACTCTGAATCATTTTTTGGTACCTAAACCTTACTATTGAATACTTGCACCCGTAGGGTAACATTTTGAATTTCGTGTTTTCGGTCTGGGTTTTGGAGTTTTGCCAGCGATGTACATGCCCCAGGCGCCATCAACAATGACAGGCCATGTCTCGTCGAAAGGAACCATAACTCAAGCGCCCTTACATATGCTTAATTAGTCTTTGGAGTTTGATGGTAGTGTTAAACAGACGGTCCTAAGAATACCAAAAACAACTTCCAGGAATCCTTGTGTCCTAAGCCTCGGCTTCGGAATGAATTCGGCTTGAGAAGCGTCGTAGATTGCAGTCATCACGCGCTTGCTTGGAGGGGATGTTCGCTCCAGGGTTGGTAGCAACCCTTGCTGTTAGAGAGCGCTGGCCTCTTCAGGAATGGTATGTGTGTATATATATATACGCAGCACATAAATACATACATATATACAGATGTATGTATATGTATATAGATATCTTTGTACTATAAACTATATGTACAAGTATAAGAACATGTGTGTATATACATACCTATATGTTGTGTGTATATAGATACATACACACATGTACGTTTACATACATACGTAGCTACTTCTATATTTGGGGTTTAGGATGGCTCAGCGTTTAGGGTTTAAGAATTCCACCATGTGGAGTCCCATGCGACGGTGGTCTCGACAAAATGGCGGCATGGCCCACGTGGCTCCTGATTAGGGTTTAGGGTTTGTGTTTAGCGTTTAGAGTTTAGGGTTTAGAGATGTCCAAGCTACTTACCCAGACGTTCCAAGTACCCACATTTTGAGGATTTAGGTCCCAAATTCCATACTCTGATTGGCTGTGGTACTTAAGACCTTGCTAGCGGAATACTTGGACTCTTAGCGTTAAGGATTACGGCGGATAGTAGGTTTTGTTGGTTAGTATGTGGGAGAGTATATGCTTATTAGGCACTTGGGCCCTTAGGGTTAGGGTTGGAGACCACATCAGACGCCAGCTTGCCAGTGGCAGCAGAGTCCTTGCTTCTCCTTAGGGGCTGAGTGCCCTAGCCAAAACATGGTTAACCCGTTGAACTATATAGTCCCGTTGATGATATAAATCATGCATTACCTTATAAGAACCCTAACCTATGGGAATTATGGTATATTCCCCGTTATGGGTAGTGCAGGATTCATATCACCAACCGTAGGATTAGATAAAACCCCAAAGGGTTAAAGGTTACCTACACAACCCTCCCCCCCAAACCCTAAACCCTAAACCCGAAAAACTAAACCCTAAACCCTAAACTCTAAACCCTAAACCCGAAACCCTAAACCCCCGCCCCCCCCCCCAAGTTCCAGAAGCCCGGCCATAAGCCCGAAATACAAGACAGTAGGTTCTGAGCCGTCAATTAATGTAAAATTGACGGGTTTATGGCTTTGGGTTTGGGGTCTAGGGTTTTAGGGCTTAGGGGCTTGGGTTTAGGGCCTGTAGAACGGAGATGCTCTTTGCTTCGCAAAGCCTGCCTCAGCCATGTCCCCGGCAGGAGTCGACGTGCCATGGCAGTTCAAGTAGCCCACCTGCACGGATGAACGGTGCTTGCTGAAGTGAGAACTGACTTGGGATCAACCCTAAACCCTAAACCGTAAAGACGAACCCCTGATTAATCAACACCCCTCCCCTCTATGGGGCTTATAGTGTTGGAATCCTAGCTAATGTTGGGGCCCTTAAAAGGAAGGGATTTATTCATTAATCAGGGTTAGATTTTAAATGAATTTAGCATTAACACTCTAAACCCTAATTGGCCCTAAACCCTAATTGACACTTGGCCTAGGACCCTTGATCCGGTGGAGCTCTCCCTAAACCCTGAGCCCTGAACCTTTGAAGCTTAACTAGGGCAGGTTACAGTTTTGGGTCCTTTCAGGTTGTCCGGGTTTGATTTTCACGGCCTGAACATCGCTCACACAATGCTAGAGTAGGCAAAGAAAGAATCAGCCTCGTGAAAAGGACCGTACTTTTGCACCTGACGAAGAGCACTGCAAGACTCTGACTTCAACGTACTGAACAACTTCAATGGCCAACTTCATTTGGCCACACTTACTCATCCCATAATACGCGCTTCTGTACTGTCTGGTGTTCCTGGGTCGACTCGTTGACGGTGGGCACGTTCTACTTCGGGGGGCGTATGAGCACTTTGCTTGGCAGCAAAGCCGGGATGGCCCGTTCAAAACGTCATGAACCCCTTCCATGAGAAATCATCTCAAACGAAGAAACCATGATTTCTGAGGTAAACCCTAAAGCCTAAACCGGGTTTAAGCTCCTGCTCCCAGAGGCTCCTTCGTACATGCATTGCTCAATGTCGGTTTAGGAACTGCTATATGGGTTTAGAGGGTGTGTCTGCAAGGAGTCCACAGAAAAAGGATTTGGGAGCCTGCAAACTGCAGGAGCCGACATATGTAAGCCTATAAGTACTATGAACTATGGTTCAGGATCAAGAGTTTGCGACTTAGGAGTGATGTAGTTGTGACGTAAGCAGTTGCTTTTGCTTGTAAGCCTTTCTTATAGAACTGCCCAGGAGCCGGCACCTTCAGCTCTAGGCTTTGCGAGCCTTTTAGCCATCCCTGAACCCTAGGGTTTAGGGTTTAGGGTTAAACTGGCCTAAACCCAAAAGCCTACTTGCCGAAGCTCGCTATAGAGCCAGGATAATGGATCACGGCCTCTTCCGGCGAAACTCCTGAGTTCTTCCTCGGATCGAACAGACACACTTAAATTATTTTAGCGTTTTGGGGTTTTGGATTATAGGGCTTAAAATAAGCAACCAAGCGAAGCATGTCTTGCCGTTTGCCGCCAAAAAATGCCCAAAAACCAGGTATCGTGTCTGAGAACCGTTCTGACGAGTCTTGGGTTTTCTTTAGATCCTTCGCCAATATATGTCCCATGTAACCGGACTGCCGACATACCCCAAACCCTAAACACCCCCAAGCCCTAAACCCT
>CAJNJA010008556.1:0-15374 GCA_905231915.1 Symbiodinium necroappetens
GCAATCTTGCTTTTGACCAAGATTGAGATTGCCAAGACGATTCCGCAAAATAGTTGTTCTAAATTCCCGGCACAATGTAAAGGTACTAGGATGAGTACAAGTACCAGGGCTAGTAGTGCTAGTCTGGTCGTAGAACCAGTACCACTACTAGTGCTGCTGCTGCTGCTGCGGCTGCGGCTACGACTACAACCAGCTCTAGTATGAGGAGCAGTGGTGGTAGTAATCGTGGTTGTTGCTGCTGTCGTCGTCGCAGCGGTTGTAGTAGTTAGTTCCAGTTGCGGGAATTTGCAGTGGCAGCGGTCGTGGCAGCAGCTGATAGTGGTAGCGGCAGTGGCTGTGAGCACATGTTCTTCTGTAGATTTCCGTCCTGCAGGGCCCCCAATTGGAACGAGGCCAGGCCTTGTCCTTTGGGGTGAACTCGTCACTCACGTTGAACGTAGGAGAACTGATCTTCCAAGCGATGTAGTCGTCCTTGCAGCAAGGGCCAAGGTGAATTCGGCTTGTCCATCCTGCCCGGCCCCCACCATCCGCTTTACCGCAAAGGGGGGTCGTAAGTCCGACTCGTAGGGATTGAAGCGAGCGCTTCCCAAACTGCCTAACCCCCAAGCATAGGCCTTTTCGGCCTCAAGTCGAAAGCACGAAACCCTGAGCATGGCGGTAATAGTCATCGGAGAACTAACCAAAACACCCCTTCGCAGCAGTCCCGACAAAGATGATGATGACAACGAGGACGAGCAACAACGGCAACCATAACTGTCATCATGGCCCATCATCGAGAATCAGTTATTTACATGCATCGTCTGTTCTACACCATCCATACATGTCCATACTCGCCAGCTGGATCAACATCATCAACATCATAACCTTCAGCATAACCATCATCATACATATCACAAACAACATGACCATCGTCCTTTTCGTCGTTGCAGTGGCCGTGGTGGTAGCCATCATTGTCGTCGTCAACAGCATCACCATCGTTATCATCGTCGCGATCATGCATCTTGCATCCGAGCCGCTGCTGTTGGGCCGAAGGCAAGGCTGCAGTTGCCTTGGGGCAAGCTTTCAGACTTGACGCTGTCGCTGGGCTGTCGCTGCCATCGCGGGAGCTTCGGGCAGCTCAAAGGAGCCGGGACCTGAATCCTCTTTCGGGGAACATCGAATAGGTTTGGTGAAGAAACTGCTAGAAACACGCGCAGATGCCGTGGATTTTGCGCAAAGTACCGCTGCACAGTGTGCTGCAATGGCATCGAGCACGGTGACATAGAACGATATTTGCTGTGTGCAGGTTGCTACAAGGCAAGTCAATGCAGTAATTAGTATTAGACAACATTCCATGGCGGGAAGTATGCTAAGCTACATGGAAGCCCTCATAGAATACAACAGGTTCATCATAGAGAACAAACAAATCAAGCGGCACATCCTGGTACAACGTGACATCGTGAAAGGCATACCCTTCCAGAATCTTCTAGACCATGCCAGGATGCGATACACTTGATGCAGCCCCAACCAGCCGTCTCATACACTAGCGCACTCTCAATTGAAGTCGTGGAAGGATACACTAGTGACGTGAACACTGTCTAAACGCAAGAGAGTTCGGAGCAGAATCTATGTAACACAACATGGCGTGATGAATCGCACTAAGCTGCCCCAATCCTTGCCGGTCGTGGCGACATCCCAAGCATCGCAAAAGGCAAGGGCATCGACCTTGCGAAAAGAAAAACACTTGCGAGTAAGGGTGATGAAGGATAAATGCAACGTGACATACCCAATCACACTATGTATGTATACACGTATAATATAGATGTAAACTCTGCTGGTCTCTGCAGACTATTTGCATAGCTCCTTCATTCGGACTGTACATTGGCCGTGGAACAAAACTGCTGCTGGAACAGAATTTGATCTTCCCTCGGTGCATCAGGCCATGGATCTACAGTATGTTTAGGCTTCAGGGGCTTCGAGCTTCAGAGGCTGCTCCGTGTACAGCAGAACTAACGACAGCCACCGATTCACATTTCCCTGCAGCACTGCAACAGCTTGATGATGATGGTAATGATAATGATGATGATTATCATCATCATCATCATGATGGTGGTGATGGTGATGATGATGATGATCATCATCATCATCATGGTGGTGATGGTGATGATGGTGATAATCATGGAGATGGTGATGATGATGATCATCATCATGGTGGTGATGGTGATGATGGTGATGATGGTGATAATCATGGAGGTGGTGATGGTGATGGTGATGGCCATGATGATGATGATGATGATGATGATCATGATGATGATGATGGTGATGTTGATGATGATGGTGATGGCGACGATGATGATGGTGGTGTTGGTGACGGTGCTGGTGGTGATGGTGATGATGATGGTGATAGTGATGGTGATGGTGGTGAGGGTGACGGTGATGGGTGATAATGATGAGGATGATGAGGATGATGACGGCTATGACGATCACGATAGTCATGATGGTCATGGTGATCATGATGGTCATGTTCATCACCATCATGATGAGGATAACTATGACTATGACTGGTGCTTGATGGCTGCTTCTATCACTACACTTGAGCCACGACAGCCATGTCGTATGGTTGGCGCAGCTTTCAAATTCGTGGCTTCATGGGTCTCGTTGCAGGCAAAAACCTCCTCCGAAAGAGCACCGTGTCCACGGTCTGTCCCTGACTCACGGCTCCCTTTCTGCTCGCCATCTTGGAACATGACATACCATTGAGACACTCGCAAAATGCATCCAAGCGGCAGTCTTGTACAAGACCTCATACTTGTCATGGTGATAGTTCAAGACGATACCGAACAGATCTTCTGCCTGATGCAGCTCACTGGTCATGTGTACACCAGACCCTATTGCAAAAGCCTCGCAGCGTGCCTCTCCAGGTTAGGAAAATGAGCAAACCCTCACCACCTCAACTCTCTGAAATCCGAAAACAAGAATGTGTGGAATGCCCAGTTCAAACACAGACGGAGTTGCAGAAAGAAGGCTTGAGAGGACTGCAATGACAGGGATATCAAGAGAAACCTCTTCTGCTTCTCAACTCCAAATTCCATCAATCTCAATCCCAGAGTCTTCCGGAAGGTGCAATCAAAAAACAAGTTCCCAACACTGGCCTCGGAACCCAAAAGAGCGGTGAAAGCAGGTTGTGACCAGCCTGCTCCATGGAAGCCTTGCAGTTGGGTCGCTCTCCGCAGTACCTGCCGGGCTTCCCAGCTTCCTCGCATGGCTTCGGCTTTGGGGATTATCTACTTTCCTGCGCCCGGGCCCTGCCTGGAGTCCTTCAGGACGTAGGGCAGCACGGGTTTGTCCATCCTTGGAGGGCAAGAAACCTTCGGCTCTATGTCATGCACACTGCACGAGTTGATGCCAGCACTGCAGGGTGTTTCATCTACGCGGGGGCATGGCCAGGTCATCTGCAGTAGACACGATCGGAGGACCCGCGAAACAGCAAACTCCAATGAGAGGCCGTGGTATTCAATTCCTCAAACAACTGTTTCCCTAGCACGTCTCGCACAGACAGGATTCGTCTCCATGAGCACGCTCACTGGTGCTTTGACAATGTGGTAGTTGTCCGTGAGTGCCTCATTCAGCGGTTGAATGCACCGTTCCCCAGGACCGTTGAGGACTTGACCCAAAGCCTCTGCCGGTTGTAAGGATCAAACGAACCACTTGGTGTCCACCGACTTGGCAGCCTCGGTTCGGCGGCTTGGGAAGCGAAAGGTGCACTGGCATTGAAGGCGCATGCCCCTTGCAGCCCTACGACACCCCCAATCTACAACTTGAAGCCGCAGACAAGAAGCCTCGCAGAGGTGGTAGAAGGGCTGCGATGTGGCCGGCTTCATCGTCAGCGTGACGTTGCCTCGGAGGCAATGCTTGTGATGGAAATGAGAACATAGGATCTGGGGCTCCCTGAGATCTGAAGCCTGACATAGCCTGACATTGCTGTGGTTATTCGTTTGGGGCTCACCAGAGGCCATCCTCTCAACTAAGCGGCCATCCGGGGCAGGAATTTCCCTTGAGTTCATCGACTGCTCGTAGTAAGCGAGGCCGATGATCTTCTTGAAGGGGTGATGGGTGGGCACCTCGCTTCACAGTCGAGACGGTTGGCCTTTCCACCTTGTGCCGTTCGCGCATTTGAGTAGCGAGAAATCCAGATTCCACAACTCGAATCCTACATGTCTGTCGGCTGGACGGCGTGGATTTGCGGACAGTCCAAAAGCTCAGGGCTAGACCGTCTCGAGAAAGTGGCCCTGGTAGTCGAACCAAGCCACGACCAACGTAACGTTGTCATCCTTCCACGTTGGACAGTCGGTTCAAGCTAGGGAGGCAACACGCTCTACGTGTACCGTGCTCACCAAAGACAACTAAGAAAAGCAAGAGAGGGCCCGACCGGCAAGTTCTCGAACAGGTTCTTGTTCGAGCCGTGGCGGATGTAGGTCGGGAACTCATAGCTGGTGTTCAGCAGAGTGTTGGCCTGAGAAAGGGGGAGGAGAGGAACCGAGAGAGCGAGAGAGAGAGAGAGAGAGAGAGAGAGAGAGAGAGGGCAAGAGAGTGAAGAGCAAAAAGAGAAAGAGAAAGACAGACAGCGGGAGAGACGCGGCGCGACAAGCTGACGAGCCGCCGGATAAAACTGCGACACGACAACAGGCAGAAAAACCAACAAGGAAGCCCGAAAAGCAACGCGAAGAGACAAGGAAAGGACAAAAAGGAACTTAGGGAGGGAAGGATGGGAAGGAGGAAAATGAAGGAAAAGCGCCTCTCTCGCCTTCTAGGGACCAAAATGCGCAGAGGGCTTGAGCCCAAGACAGAACAGCCTGGAACTCTGAGCCAGACACGTAGTTTCCCACGAGCATGGAACTCGGGTTGTACGTCGTGTTGGTGCCCGCGACATTCGCCCACGCAGCAGCAAACCTCACTGCTAGCTGAAGCCAGTGTCACAGACATGCTTCACGCTGTTGGGTTGAACCTGCTTGGAAGGCCCCTTCAGCGGAAGCTCTATACTGCCTCTCCATGGGCTTGCAGACAAGCTCGCGCTTAACATGTTTATACCTAAAGAACAACTGTCCCTTCTACCAGGCCGGCCCAGGTCGGGATCCTTCCCGTCATATCAGTTGGATCAGTTGGAAGTCCTCAGAAAGCGCGGCTGTGCCAGTCCGCCTCATCGAGCCGTTTACGGAAAGGACGAAAGCCCTTGTGCTGCAGGCCCCTTTGCATTTCCTAGAGGGAGCCCTCAGACTCCGCCCGGAAACCCAGCCTCATCCAGAAGAACATCCGAAACCCCGTGGTCTGAAACCCGAACCATTCATGGCCCCCTCCATGCCACCTCCCATCTGCGGCTGAGCGGCGTAGTATCAGATCCGGACTCCGCGGCCATGGTAATCATGGCCTCTGTCTTGCTTTGCTGCTACCACTATCCCCACCACTACCTCCACAACACAAATAACACCAACGCCGCCGCCGGCGGCACCACCAACAACAAGACTCCCGCTACTACTCCCGCTGATGCTGCTGCGGCGTGACGGCCACCACTACGACTAGCAGTAGGAAACGGCACCTTTCTCGACACCAAGGAGCACTGGTTCGAATCGTCTCCCTCTCTTTGCATGTGCTCTTACTGCTCATACAAGAACACCAAGTGCGACTCGAGTAAAGTTAAGGTTTCTAAAGCCAAAGATCAAGTAGGTTAAATGCCGAGGTGCGAAAGCCACATCAAAGGCCATTTCTTCCATCATGTTCGTAGTGCCCTGTGTGGTGAAGGCATTGACTAGGTACCTCGACAAAGGATTGCGGGTTGCTCGCAGCCACAACCCATGACATTGAACGAATATGCTTCAGAGCCTTATGATATTCATGATCCGGCAATACAGGCCGTCGCCTAGTGACCTCGCAAGCTTTGCAACGCTGGGTTCCCACACCCAAGGCTGGAAGATCCCTCTCGGCATGAAAGCCTGCATTGACAAGTCACTGGGTCCAGTTGTTGTTGAGATTGTAGATAGCATTGCCATTGATGTGGTCGACCAGGTAGTCGGGCATCATGTGCTTGAACAGGTCCCACTTATCACCTTCCAAGGAAGTCCACACGCCTCTTACACCCGAACATCAGAACAGGGATTGTCGTCACACAACCATCACATCAGCCGCACTCACAGCATCACCACCACTGCCACCCTTCCAATGTTAGCCGGATGCCATCACAAAACCACCAAGGAAATCACACCAGTCAACGCTGTCTCGCAAGCTAGCGAGCAGGCTCGCTCGTTTTGCGTGGTCTTCAAGTGCGAACGTGCAAGACCTCAGGGAGTAGGATGATCATGATCCTCATTGTCCAGGTGACTGTTCACGACGGAAGGACACCAAGGTGACTGCGACAGGAGCACCACTGAGCATATGAAACGTGGCAACCATGGACGGTGACTTCAACCGCAGGACAGCACGGTCCCCATGCATGGCACATATCAGCGGGCCTAGGTACTGGCTGCCCCGCACGGCCATGTTGCCTCCCGGCATTTCCAGGGCCTCCCAAGGTACGCAGCACAGGGGGGCGAGGCACAAGACGGCAACAGAACACAAAGGCGGGACTGCCCGTTAAGACTGACAACACCCCCCTTTAGGTGCCCTTTGCCTCTGTCTCGAATTGATCGAGCCAGTTGGCTTTGATGGGAACGGCGTCCATCTCCTGCCAGGAGTCCCTGACTCTGGCGAATCCGGCTGCCAAAACAGAAGAATTCTTGAAAGCGTGCTGTTGCAATCACAAGACTCCGACTGGGAAAGAAACTGAAAGAGCGGCTGCCCCAAAACCGGAAGAACTGAGAAGCCCGACAAGTATGCTGGAGGAAACAACCGACGGCAAGGTTGGTGATAGGGAAGATCGCCACATGGGCACGGTTTCTTCCAGAAATCGAAGAACCGAGGGAGAAACTGTCGCTGCCCACACCCCAAACGCCAGGTCCATGAGGAAGAAGGAATCGTACATGCCCATGTAGGGGCCAGTCATCATGGCATCCATAATGCTTTTGAAGACGGTGTTGGGACCTCAGACTCAGGCGGCCCGCATGGACTCAACAATCCTGGGATGTCCGGGGCTGGCACCGGACACCCAGTGCTTGTTCGTGGTGTACCCGTTGCTGTCGTACACATCTTGCTCGGGGTTGAGCTTGGCCGACATGTTCTTGATGCCCCTCAGACACAGATCTTACAGTCAAAGCAAAATGGAAGGCGGGATTTGGTTCTCAAGGCTATTGATTCCACCCGTGGACACCAGATGATACCCTAGCCTAGCTTGGATGAGAGGATGTGCAAATGATCAAAGCAACCTCACAGCCCGGGCATCTGTTCTCCAGAAGCCTGCAGGCCCTGAGTTCAAAACGCCCCCGAAGCCCTGCAGATGCACCATGGCGCAGTTTCCACGCCGGCGTAGCGTGGCAAAAATCGAGCAGCAGTAAACCACGCACGATGACAAACCACGAGATGTTGTTGCTGCCAGGCGGCCTGAAGCACTGGACCCAGGCCGACGCATTGTTCATGAAGGTGGTTTCGAGCTCCGCGACGACCTATCATGCTAGATGCTGGATCTGGAAGAATGAGACAGCACGCTGCAATGGAAACCTCCAGGCAGTGAAGGGACGGGATCTAAAGTTTCGTTTGCTTCAGCTTCAGCACGAAGTCTTACGATCCGGACACAAGCAGATCGCCCTTAGGGCCCTTCCGTGCCTGGCTTGCCATGGCGTCGGTCGCGAGGTCTTTACCTTAAGTTCTGCGGGTGGTAGCTTGCTTCCTGATTCGGAATGTTACAGAGGCTCTACGTTATCTGCCTGCCCACTCCTGCTTCTTCCGATCTTCTTTCGACAAAAGTGGCGGCGCTTGGAGGGAGGAAATTAACCGCGTGCCAAGCGGCTGTAAACTAGGATGAGATCAATCTCACTTGTGGTGGATTTGCCGGCGCATGGCATGGCGTTGGACGTAGCCCAGAGGTCGTTACTGGAATTCAGCAGCATCACCTGACACAGATGAGCCGAATCGAAAGTGCAGCATGCCTCGCTGCGATTTCACAAACCCGTGAAAGTACAAAGTTCAGTCGCATCGACGGCATGCGGGACCCCTCCGATCGACTCCGCAGACATGGGCTCTCCAACATGTCAAGCGGACCAGCTTGCACCGTTCCCTGCCCTCAGAACCCAAGCGCACTCCAACCACCATTCTCCAGAAGCACTCTGTTACCCTCGTCTTCGCAGAGTCGACCCTGCCCGCAGCCCCTGGCTCCTAACCTGAGCTTCGAAACTCATCAAAGCCTCCTCGTCCGTAGAGAAGACGCGGACAACTGCCAGGTTCGCCGCCCGTACGTGGGCCTCGGAAGACACTGGTCCATAAACCCGGGCAAAAATAAGGGGCTTGGCGTCGTGCTGGCTAATACATACCTGCTTGGCTGACGGGGGCGGCTGAGCTCAAAGGTTCCGTTGTCAGCTCTACTAGGAGAGCAGTGCCGAAGAAGCCATGATGCGAAACCTACCCGTGCACTTCAAACGCTCAAGGCAGCGCTCCGATGATTTCCTTCCCTCCTCAAAATCCCCGGTGACAGGCCACGAACCCTAGCGCCGCCAGAGCAAAGGTCAGCATCATGGCCTCAGAGACCAGGCATCGCAGATTCGCTCTGCGCAGGGCTTTCGATTTTCGAAATCCTTAATCTTAATGCTTTCACCAGGCCCGGATCTGTCTTCAGCCGTTCAACACAAAATAGCAGTCCCTCAAAACGACCACTCGTGAACTCCACAATCTGAAAGCGGTCCATGCCTGCACTTGGCCAAGTTGCCCGCATAGGTGAAAAACACACGTGGCGAAGCTTCTGTTAAGCTCGAGCACCGCGCGTCTGGGAATCGGAAATCTTGCCACACAGCCCTCGCATTTACGGAGACTTGCAATATATGGCGCTGTTGCGCACGCCCCTGTTAATTACGTCTTCAAACATTCTAAACAACGAATGGGAAGGTGCGCTGAGGCGGGACAAACGAGACTCATCATCCGCAGCAAGCGACAATGAAACAAGATTGCCGTTGATGCTGACGTCGCTGTTATTGCTGATATTGCTATTGTCGTCATGCACATTACACTCATGCGTTGGCACTTCCCGGGTCATTAAATTTCTGTTGGCTCCGACAGCACCACGAGGGAATGCACAGGTGAGTCGGGGACTGTGGAGTGACGGTACATGTGCCCAATCGTATCTGTTTCGTAGCATTCGAATGCAGAGGTCCGACAGGGGAACCTTGCCAAAGCACCAGCCGATCCTGACTTCGGACAGTATTATGCCATGTGGTTTTTCTAGGAAACAGGAACAGCGGGCATGTTGGCCAAGTCTTCTTCAAGCGATCATCCTTCGTTGTGAAACTGTGATCTTTCCGGAACCTGCTCCGGAGCGAGAGCCGTGCACTGAGCATCAGGGCCGTCCTTCAGATATCTTTGTCCAAAAAGTTCTTCAGCACAACGACCAAAGTCCCGAAAACCAGCAGAAGGGAGCCTACTGCAACCAGCACATGCCCGACGAAGGTGCCTTCCACCCTCCAGAAGAGCAGTTCATCCTTCCAGTCCGGAGAAGAGGACAAATAGGAATAGACCCATGTCAGCAGCAAACCTGGAAAAATCAGTGTAATTAGCGAGCCAAGAATTGCGCCTCCCAGGCTGTTGAGAGCGCCAAGGTCATCCAGACACCATCCAAGAGCACCAATCAACGTCAGAAGTCCGAGTGTCAGTGGCACCCAGACTCTTCGTCGCGAGGAACAGGAAAAGAGCGACAAAGCCGAATCACGAAGACCAGTGAAGGCGATGGGAAAGCCAAACGTCACTGCAAGGAGCATGGCGAATCGCGACACGCCAGCTCCAAGATCGCGCTGCGAGTAGTTGTGCAAAATGTTGCCCTGACAAGCCTGGCCGAAGGTCAAGTACCCGACCAGCATGCACGTTAAAAAAAGCACCAATGCACAAGTGAAGCTCAAGGAACTGGCGATAAAAAAACGCCTGGAGCTTCTCTTGTTCAGCTGATGGTAGAACTTTGGCGCGTTGTAGTGTGCAAGAAACGCCGTCGACATACTCGAGACAAGGGTAAGTGTACCAGGGCTAACAGTCCAAAATTGCGGACCACCGTCATCCCAGTGCACTCGAGTTTCGGGCGTCTGGCTGCCATAGAACTCGCCACCGACCTGGTAGGACCCATCCAGAAGTCGCCATATCATGAAGCAAACCACACCGGTCTCACAAAGAAGCCCCAGAAAGCTGGTCCATGCAAGCTTCCCCATGTCTCGCAGCAAACAAAGAGGCAACAGGATGCAAAGCAGAACGGTCACCCAGCTACCGCGCTTAGAGCAGAACCAGGAATTGGAGTTTAATGGGGCCAGGATATCTTCTGCGTTTCTTCCAATCACCAAGGCATATGCAGTGCATGTGAAGAGCGTCTTCAGCAAGTTCGTGGCTGCCATGACGTTTCCAAACACCTCGCCTTCCGTCACTTTGTTTCCCATTCCCCTATGACTCTTTTCATTTGTTGCCTGACAAACTCTCCCTAAGGTCCAGAAGGTGTATACCATAACTGCATAGAAGGCAAGGGTGATGAGGACACCGGACACCATTCCGGTATCAGCAAGCCCCTTTGGAAGGCTCAGAATCCCTTCCCCGATTATGTTCTTTGCGATGTTGGCTGCCGTCATCAATATGGGGATTCCACTGAAATCCTCATCATCACTGGTTTCTACATCAGAATCGAAAATCGAATCATCCGAGCTGGCCTCTGAAGCAGCCGTTTCAGCGAGCTCCAACATCGCGGCCATCACGATAGCTTCCTCGCCCCTGAAGGTGCAGGTAGATCCCTCTTTGCGAGCACGAAGCTGCGGTCCCACACGCTCACATGCTTGAAGGAATGTCACGGGAATGCAACCGGCCGTTTTGACGCGTGTCTCGACGTTGCCTCAAAGTCGAAAACTGAAGGACTGGAGCCTTTTAGCTCCAGCCTGGCAGTGTGAAACGTTCGTCGAGACAACAAGATTCACCTTTGTCTAGTTGCATGCCTTGCCTTCATGCGTGCAGCAGTAGGCTTTCCTCTTTGGCACCCAGCTCTTGGAGCGATCCAAGCCCGTGCTGCAGTCCACGACGAAAGGGACGTCCTCGGACCTCGGCACCTGCCTCCAGGTCCAGACGCCCTCCACTTTCACGTGAACCCAGGTGTTCTTCGGCTGCAAATGCACCGCCGGCGGATTTGGACCTGTGCATGCAATGCCCTGGTGATTACAGCACCAGCGCTGCTTGTCAGCCTTCCAGGCACCGACGAAGTTGTGGAACCCGGCATGGCAATTGTAGTGGACAGGGTGTTGCTCCGAATGCAAGTGCTCCTGGTGCAGGTGCTCCTGGTGCAGGTGCTCCTGGTGCAGATGCTCCTGATGCACATGCACAGGTGCTTGGACCCAGGTCCAGTAGCCATGCACCTGCCAGAGCACTAAGATTTTGGAGGCGCTTGGCATCATCTAACGAGTTCAGACTTGCTCAACCCATGGCAGAAAATGACATTGCCGGGGCTCGTCCCCTTGCTCATGAACATGCACTCCGAGACACAGAGAGAGCGAGAGAGAGAAACAAAAACACACAGAGAGAGAAACAAAAACGCCCGTTTTGGTTTTTCTCGCTCGGTGGGGAGGGCACACAAACGCACGCTCGAGGAGACGTATGGCAGACGTTCATCACCCAAATACACAGGACTTCGACACAACCACGACAGCGGATTGCAGCGGCCAAGAAATCAGTCACGCCCATCATCGGACATGGTCCTTTCAATGAGAGTTGTCTTCTGGGTCTCTCTTCGGGCATCTTCCTTTTTTGTGAACTCAAGACTTCATTGTCCATGATACACGTGATGCCAAACATAGAGCTATGCAGTGCCTCGTCGTGCTTCCACCTGTAGCCCTCTCTTGGCTGCAGTTCCGGTTGATGCTGGCCCATGCAACCTTTGCCTTCCTGGCGACAGCACCAAGTTTTCTTTCTGTCCGACCATGCAGAATAGAAGTTGGCCAGGGCAGCATCGCAGTCAAAGGATACCGGACAGCCAAGGTGCTGGTGGGCACAGCACCAGCTCTTTTTCTTTTCTGACCATCCTTCATCCAGATTTGCCCTGCCGGCATGACAATTGAACGGAAGGGTTGGTGCGGGTGAAGTGGTTGCTGGAGTGGGAGTGGTAGTTGTAGAACTCTCTGTTGTTGGCTCTGAGCAGCCTCTATGGTCGTGGTGGCAGCACCAGAGTCTCTTTGCATAAGACCAGCCATGCTGCCAGTTGGTGAATCCAGCCGAGCAGTCGAAAGGCAAAGACGCGGCAGGAGAAGTCGTCGTCTCACAGCCCAAAGAATGAGAAGCACAGCAGTAGTGCTTCTTAGGCTTGGGCCAAGCAGGCCAGTCTGCAGAGGCCGAGCAGTCAAAGGGCTCTGATGAGACACAGCCTACGTGTTCGTGAGTACAGCACCATTTCTTCTTGGAGTAAGACCAGCCTGACCTCCAACTTGCGAGACCTGCCTGGCAGTTAAACGGAGCCTCGACCTCACAGCCCTTCTGCTCGTGAGCACAGCACCAGTGCTTCTTTGCCCAGGACCAGTCTGTCTCCCATCTTGCAAAACCCACGTCGCAGTTGAAGCTTAAGCTATAGCCGTAGTCTGCACAGCCAAGTGCATGCGTGCTGCAACACCAAAGCTGCTTTCCCTTTGTCCAGTCTGATTGCCAGTGCGCCAGCCCAACTTGGCAGTCATACGGCTCGTTGGACACCGGGCTGCAGCCGCGACCAGTTTGA
This sequence comes from Symbiodinium necroappetens, assembly GCA_905231915.1. Taxonomy (NCBI): domain Eukaryota; class Dinophyceae; order Suessiales; family Symbiodiniaceae; genus Symbiodinium; species Symbiodinium necroappetens. The sequence goes on from CAJNJA010008556.1 coordinate 12,830, forward strand.
TCACAGCAGTACTCCTTTTTATCAGAAGACCACATGCTCTCCCATTGGCTGTAGCCTGCATCACAGTCATATGCCGCCTGCTCGCATGCAACTCCGCTACTTCTGCAGCAGAAGGCTTTCTTTGATTCACTCCAGCTGGTTTGCCATTCGGTATAACCTGCGTTGCAATCATAGACAGTTTCCAAGCTGTGAATGTCGTGGCCGTGGAAATCCTGAGCATGAGGGACCCCACTGACGTCGCTACCATTCTTCTGCAAGAGAAGGTATGACACTGCGGCCACCAGGAGGAGCAACAAAAGCAGCATGACCACCAAGCACCTCGCTCTCAGCTTCCATTCTGAGTAGGAAGTCACGTCTTCCTTGTCAAAGTCGCCAAGGCCCGGCCCGACGTGCTGGTACGTCTGGATCTGCCTGAAAGCACCCAGGCCCTCCGGAACACTGTGGAAGTCTCCGCCCGGACCTTTGTCGAAGTTGCCTGCACCCGGTCCCACATTCTGAAACGTCTCGATCTGTATGTACGAACCTCTGTTTGGGCCAACTTGATTCCACTTTGATCTCTTCTCTTCTCCGACAGGCTCGAAGAACAACTCCTCCAAACCGGGCGACATGGCAATGCCGCTGCCTGCTCTATGAACTTATCTTGACGGCCAGAGAGCGACACATATCACCATCAGCGCAAGTGAACACAGAGCATCAGAAATCTCGCAGAACTTCCGACAAAACGAGCACGCTATTTTGCTGAGAGCAAAAAGATGTCAGCTTGTGAAACATTTTCGAAGCTTCGAGCTCGGTAGATAGCCCTACTAGTCCTTCAGCCATATCCGTGTAGACCGGAGGTCTTCAAACCTGCTCGGGGATTCATACATCCATGCCGCCCTTAAAGGATCAACAGACATTCAGCAGGAGCATGCCGTCCTAGTGAATGTGAGCAAACGAGGAGCTGTCAAACTGCTGCAAACGAAAGTGCGCACGAACACAATCGGCTAGGGCCTTCCCTTGTAGGGATTTTTCCGCTCATCGTAGCCAGAAATGGCCAGCGGAGGAATCCGAACCTGCAGCAGTGACTCGTGACTCGTGACTCTTACCAAGCACAGCACCAGCCATGACTCAAAAGCAACATGAAGTTTCTCCTCAGCCCCTCCTGGCCAGTCTTTTCGCACATGACCATTGTTCCCTTCATCACCGCTCGCTTGTACTTCCTGCGTATCGGCAAGCGATTGTAGTACTGGCGCCTTAGCGACAGCAAGCCGGAAGGGCATCATGAACATTGGCATATGGCCACAACTGCTCAGGCGAGAACAGCAGCGAAACCGAATTGATGGCGTTCGATTTTCCCCGCACCTGAGCCACTGGGCACTGTGGAAAGATAGGCCATAGCGGCCATAGCATCATGTCTGCCAGAGAACAGCAAAAGCACCTGCACGGAGGTTGCTGCAGCAGCCATTCCAGCCTGTGGGTAAAATGGTCTAACTAATGCAGATGCAAGGCATGCTGTGCTCACGTCGAATGCTTCATGCATTGCAGAAACTGACTAACAGACTGCAAGGGGCCTGCACCGCATGGTGAGTCACGATTCTAGGCAGAATGACTGCGTTCATCGCGACAGCTTTGGGTTCTCAGTGGTGTGTACACGACACCAACATTACAATAATATGTTTTTTGAATGTCGTTCAACATGCATGGCTCCCAAACCAGACGTCGAAAGTGCATTGAGCTCGCATTACAATAATAGTCCAGATCCAGAAATCTTCTTTGCCCTAGCCCTAGCCGTTCTCAACCTCTGCGAATTTCAGTGTGCTCTCAGAGTTGTGACAGCAATGAAGCCTGGTATTTCGATAGCATCGACAGCAGCAAGCTAAGTTCGTGCATGAAGTACAGGAGACAGACTGAAACGAAAGTGACAAAAAACTCATTTTGCAGGTTGCTGTCCAACCTTCCAGCGCGCACGCTTAGACCCTTTTCCAAAACGGTTAAAAAATCTACGAAGCATTGGTCTACCGGCAAATACGCCACAAAATTGGAACTACAAAGCTGTTTTACTCCAGCCCGACTTTGTGCCGATTGCATTAGTGCTGCACAACATTTCATGGCACACGTTTCAAAGCCTGGACTGGGTGTAACATACAATAAGAAGTTGGTCCCGTGCAGGGTTGGTCCAAACATCTTTTTGCATGAAAATACCACATTTCAATGATCACATACAAGGCTCTCAAATCCGAATGGCAGCATACATGAGAATCCAAATTTTTTTTAAATGTTCGCCGTCCATCTTGACCAACACGCGTCGTCTGCATCAAATCAATCTTGGTGGCTTTGGATTTCAATCTGGTGGCTCTGGATTGCAGGAAATCCACGAGAACAACCTTGAGCAAGGGAGTGCAAACAATCCCCGGAACCACCAATTCCAAAGAACAGCAACGAGGCCCAAGCTATTTTGGTGTAACAAGGAGAGACATGGAGCAGTACATTCAGAGGCACCGTGAGCTTTAAAGCGAGAGAAGCTGAGAACTATGAGTGGCGCAGCTCTCTCTCAGGGGAAAGCCTC
>CAJNJA010008557.1:730-15373 GCA_905231915.1 Symbiodinium necroappetens
GCTGCTGCTGCTGCTGGTGCTGGCGCTGTCGCTGGTGCTGGTGCTGGCGCTGGTGCTGGTGCTGGTGCTGCTGCTGCTGCTGCTGCTGGCACTGCTGCTTGCACTGCTGCTGGCACTGCTGGCTTCCTGGTTTCATTGTCAGCCTATCCTTCGCACTGTTGCTGAGACTAGTCCTTGCAAGACCGTGCGTATTCTCAACATAATCAGAACCCAGTGCTCGATGTTTCCACGACTACAATGGCTAGCAGTTTGCACAGGTCTCAGAATGATCACACCCGAGATCTCCCTCTGGCTCTCTGCATGGTCGTTATGAGCATCATCACCATAAACAGCCAGAAACAGCCGAGATGCCAAGCATGGAGACCGCAATCCCAAACGGAAATTTGCGCCCTGCCCCGAGCCCCAGGCGTAGAAAAGCCAACGCATCATCCACGGAACCTGTTTCACAGGGTCGAAAGAACACATACTAAGGTCGACTTGGCCCGGGCTCCCTTGTGCAGCATCCGGTGCCCGTTCGATTTGTCCGGATGTGCTGGAATGGCTCAGGCCTTCACCTGTGTCTGGTCCAAGGGTGTCACTTCCAAGAACAAACCTCTCCAGCCCGACTGTTCCAAAATTGACTCCTAATCTGACAAACCTTCCGAGAAAAATCAACGAACTGGGTTGTTGTTGTTGTTGTCCTGACTAGCCGCGGCTCGGGCGCAGGGTCGTGGGCTCCAGAAACCTGACGGGCCTCCCCTTCGTGGGCCAGCAGGGTGCCGTCGAAGATCATGTTCAAGATCCTTCGTTCTGACGTGGGCACCGCAAACCCCCATCCCCTTCGCCAGACCAAAGCGAACTGCTGGGGGATGTCGGGCCGCAACGCGTGGTGGAGAATCTGTGGAGATTGAAGAAAAAGCCTTTTGGCTGAGGTCGTGCCTGCATAGCCTGCATAGCTGCAGGCCTGGGTCCTTTTTGCACAGAAGCCAACGTGCAGATCCACCGACCTGGTCTTTGGGGCTCCCGACGTCTGCATGAGAAAAACCATGATGCCCAGTGGACTTCCCGTTCCAAGGCCGCCTCCGATGCACTGCTTGAATAGCATTGTTTGGGTTGAGGTCGTTTGCCAGGTCTCCGGGTCCGGGTGGATTTGTATAGGTTCGGGCTGTAGCTGCTCAAGTTTGAAGCTGAAGTTGGCCTTAGACTGAATATTCACGGATGAACCGGTGAGATCGATGGGGCTGCATTTTCTAAATGCGATTGCGTGGAGAATCAGAGTTCAGAGCTTCGCGGGTGAGACCGGGACCAATGTCCGGAACCCAACACCACCGCAACGAAAACCAACAAGCTTCCGTACCTCCATGGCCCTGAGATTCTACATGCTGCGCGGTCCCTCGTAAAGGCAACAAGACACCGAAGACGTTAGGTACTTCTGTAGGTTATTTTCGGCAGCTTTGCTCCCAGCTTTGCGTGGTCTAGAGCAGGCTACACATCACATTAGCCATTGAAGACGATTAGATTGTGCCAAAAGAGAGCGGTCGCCAGAACATGAAAGTGCATATCACGCGAATCCAACTGGGGGCGTCTCGATTGGTAGCCCCCGCAAGCAAACTTCAAGAATAGCCAAACTCCTCGAAAGACAAGACATCCCCCGAAAGCACGATTGGCACCGCAAAGCTGCGCAAAGGTGTCGTTGAAGCCAATGTATGCAGCCTCCGTTGCAAGCCTACTTGGTTCACCTCATCCCGATAGGTAGGGGCTCGACTCGAGCGGCTAGACTGTCCCTGGCTGTCAGGCCAAGGCTACGAACATGAAGTTTGGCAAAGGAGTGTGGTTGAAACACCGGTTTGCGGACTTGAGGGCTTTGTGATTACAGCAGAATGAGCCACGCCTTACTCAAAAGAATCCCCACTTTCTTCCTGATTTGGAGCGGTTTCCCGACATGCTTTCCTTCACTGGGATCTTTGGAGGCATGGGGGCAGTGAGCTGTCTGGCGCTATTCTTACTTGATGCCACGAACCATCTACCCTTCGAGCTCCAGGCCAACAGTAACCACAGCTCTGGCGTGTGAATCACCGGCGTGTCCTGGAAAAGATTTCATGCAATATTAGGTGACCGGGAATTTCCCCAGAGCGCAACAAGTCGCGAACTGGCACTTAAAAGCCGACTACCACATGTGCGTTTTGTCTCGAAGGATCCAACTGCTGTCTGGAAGATCGGTTTCAATAAGCCCACTAGCCTTTGAGCTCGTTCTGGGCCTGCGGATGCTGCTTGAGGCTCTCGGGTCAGCAACCCGGTATTGATATTGAAAAATTTGCTAGCCAGGCACGCGTGCACACACACACACACAGACAGAGAACTCCGAAACGCTGAGTTGCAAACTACACGGGAAATCCGACAACGTGCACTTTGGCCAGACCCGAATCACGAGGCTGCCGTGTCTAATCCATTACAAGATCGAAGCATGCTTCACCGCTACATGCCGCAGCATTTTACTACTTATGGACAGGCCTTACGATGAGAAGCAAGGCCATCTCGGTAGCAACGCATGTTACTGCACCGCATTCCCCCTTCCAGCTCCAGGATAAGACTGGAGGGCGCAATGGCTGAAGCAGCGAGCAAGAACCAAATGGGCACGTGAACCTGAAGCGGAGGGGCCCAAATTCACAATCCAAAAGCCTCGGCCTGTAACCTTTGCAAGTCCCACTGGGTCGCCGTGTAAGTTGAACATACAGACTGAAAATCTGATCCCAAAAAATCACCAGCAAACACGCTGTCTCTCCCTTTCTGACTGCAGCTTTCTCGGAGACAGCGTATTTACGGCGTATTTATTGCCCGGAAGAGAGCTGCAAGCAGCTTGACATGATTTGACGTCTCGGGCACGGGCCTATCTGCCAGCAACATTAAGAACCATGTGCAGATTGGAGAGTCTCTACTACACCCAGAACCTTTGAAATTACGAGTGCCGCAGACTGGAAATGCTCCGCCCTTCACCCCCGAATCCGAGATCTCCACCAGCATGTCTGCCAGAAGATGCGACAGGGGATGGTAGAGGCCATTCTTCACCTCTCGCCGGGGTGTTCATTACAGGGACAAGCTTTGCGCGCGAACGGGAACCCAGTTACACGACTCTGCACTCAACCTTGGAGAAGCCTTAAGCAAAAGTACGCCGAACACCCTGCCCGGCTTTGAGTCGCGGTTAAGATGCAAAACCTGGTTGTGCTTAAGACAGTTAGTTTTAAGACTGCTTGCCTACACCCGAAGAGCTCAACTGGATGTTTTGCAGGAAAGCCAATCGCAAGAACCCTCCCCACCATCCATCCCGATTCCTTTTCCTTTCTCTTGGCCTCAGCAGGTACGGACTCGATTTCAGCCCAGCGGATGCCCCATTCGTCAGGCAAGGCGGCTTCTGAATGCAAGTGCTGCTTCTCCAGCAGATGCTATCCCAAAGCTGAATCAAAACCTCTTCAAGTAAGTCCTCCTACAGGTCCGAGTAGGAGCTTGATCGTTCTGACGGGTGCCCATGCAAGCTTGACACCGGCCTCAACAGCCAGACTGAGGGGAGTACCATCAGATTCACATTCACTTACACGAGAAACTTCGGGACCTCTTGTCGGATTGAATTTACTTCAGCATGACACTTCATCAAAGCTGGCATCGCTTGGAGAAGTGCCACATGCCAGCAAGTGAACTTCGTCGAAAGTCCAGGTGCCACTGAACCGAATTCATGCAAGGACGAAACAGCAGTCCCAATTTCACCATAACTACACCAGTTTGATCACAACGAGTGTGCCAAGTGTACCAATGCGTTCACTCTTCTGTGTGTCTGCTGAAACTGGGAGTCTATGCAGGAAATAGGACGAAATAGGAAGCCAGGAGGCTGCTCATGGACTGCCGTAGGCTCTGCCTGCGCATCCTTCGCGCTTTAGAACTATGCCTACAGGGCCAGGGTGCACAAGCTTGGCCCAGCAGCCTGGGCAGCGTCGTAAATACCCCGCTTTTGCTCTTCAACTGGCGCACCACGTCCCCCAGGCACATGTAGGTCTTGCAGCGGCAGCATCAGTGATACGAAAAGAGACAACACGCATATGTGCTGCCAGAACCAGGTGCCGGGCTTCACGACAACGAAATCTTGAATCCACTTCGAAACCCTTCCCGGGAACACAAGGCAACATAACGCGAGCATGGGCCTAAACTACAGCTCGAGGCGAAAGAAAACGTAGTAAAGACTACATTCGAATGGCGCTGGCAGGGCTACATGAGAGAAGAACACTGGGCTAGTGGCAAAAAAAGCGGCTACAGACAAGAGACCCCGTCGCCGGCCCCTGGCTTTGAGTCTCGGCGTTTGGGCTTAGGTGCCCTGGTCGGCGTTGGGGTCCTGAGGAGGTCAAGGTAGGGCTGAGTCTTCAGCTCAAAGTTTTTTGCCTTGTGTGGTTTCGGCTCTCACTGGGTTTCGGGCTTCGGGAGCCACACTTGTGAAGGTACTGTCCCATCTTGCATGGTGGGCTTTTGAATTCGGAGTGAACAACGACGGCTTCGGCTTGGGGATGCGGTTGCATGAGTCGCAAGCAGCCAATCTCAACCCGAGCCGAAGAAGGGCAATAAGCAGGTCCCAACTTTGAGCGCTGGTGCTTCGAAGTGGGGAAAGGAGGTTACGCTCCTGGATGACGATCAGAATGTACTCTCGGTCTGGCGCCACCATAATCTCCTCGGCACGGGTGCATTTACAGGAAAAGGCCACCCTCACGGAGCCATCTCAACAGCGCTGTAAAACCAGGGCCCAGCAACACAACAAAATACTTCACGAGGTCTCTTCCTTTGGCAGCATGCTGTAAGATTACACAGGAAGCCTCCGGGTCAGAACGAACAGCAACAGCAAGTCGGGAGGTCTCCAGGCTTGGGGAATCCATCACCCGGGCTGGCAAAACAGGAACCAGGAAATTCCAAAACAATGTTGTGTTGCATGCAGAAGAATCCGTCTGAATACCATGCGACCAAAAAACCGAGCAGTGCACATCTCCATTGTGCAATCCTGTTGTCTTTCAGAACAGACATTGACTGCCTGCGCTCTTCTGGGCATCCCACATGCTTCTTCGAACGGATGCGGAGGAAAGTGAGGTCGTTCCTAAGCTTGCACCCTCTTCCGTCAGTCTCGGATGTAAGACTTGGCGCGTGCTTTCGGGCCAATAAAGGGACAGGGCACCGTAAAAACCATTGGCCCAACAACTTGACAGCAGTGCTTCCCAATGCACAGGTCGCGGCCCCCAGCAACCAGAACTAGATTCACTAGATGAAGCTGGAGGCCAATCTACATGTGCACATGCATTGCACAAATACTGAAGCTCAATGGAAAATAGTGCCGTGGAACGAAAAGCTCCTGACCCCGTCTGATCTACTCGCCTGCGCTGCATTTGACTATTCCTCTTCGGCCCGAACATCGACTAAGACCTACATAACCCATGCTCCTTTGGCTCATGGCTTATGCTTTAGATCTTACACTGGCTGAACTCCATTCCATGCCAGGGTGCATAGGGTCCAGGTCTCGCACCACGCTTCTCGCCTGCTGCGGCTTACGCTTTCAGGTTTAACACGCGGCCCGCTGCTGAAGTATGGCCAGCATGGCCATAACCTCTGAACCTTGCACCTTAGAAGCAAGAAGCCGTAAACTTGAAGGTCTCGGCGAGTTTCAAAGGGCTAGAAAACGGAGTTCTTCCAGTGTGGGATTCAACTTTCGACCGAAGTTTTCTGTCGACTCTTCAGGACCCGCACACCAGAAAACATGTCCTGAAACCACACCACCTCAGACCCAAAGCAAGTGATGCTGCTACAAATATCCGGCAGTTCCTGCTCCTGTGTCACTCTATCCACCTCTGAACCTAAAGGTGTCGCCCGTAGAAGCTCTACACTTTCGTAAACAAACTCGGCGCGAACACAACAGTTTTTTTAATGAGGCGACAGGGCTACGAGGGTGCCTTGGCCGCGAGCTGAGAAACCAGTTCGGAGTACTGCTCGGTCTGCTTTTTGTCCAAGGTCGACCGGATCGGAACCTACTATGCAGTGCAGGGCTTGAGTTTGGAGGCTTGGAGCCCTCGGCTGCACCCTCTCGCCGAGCACCCGGCAGACTCAGCATTGACGATGACAATGCCGGAGACCTGAATCCGAAAGCCCAAACCCGCACCTTCAACCCTAAAGCCCAACCTCTAGAGTCCTAGAGTCTTTGACTGCCCCGAAACGACCAACCCGAGTGGAAGCCAAAGAAATGACCTCAGCAGGCGAGCCCCCACCTCTATAAAGCACTCAGCCCGCTACCCCGCGATGGGTCTTGATCCGGTTGAGGGTCTCCTGCACAGCACAAGCTCACCCGTTTCTCTGTCCCGCCGGAAAGCCTTCTCCTTTTTTGTTGGAGGGGGCGCTGCTACGTGAATGATCTTTGCTGCATCCAGAACATGTGGCATTGTAGCAGTTGCAATCGGGCCCAAGTACCTGGAGTCTCTACTTATCATGGCAGAACCTGGGGCGCCTTGAGCCGTAAGCTCGAAGCATTGATCCCGTCATGCCCAACACGCCCGAACCACAGGAACCCATAGCCTGAACCTCTGCACAGGCCAGTGCACACAACACACGCTGAGGAATGTCAGCATTGGAAGAAGTGGCTGTCTGCGCGACTGCCCCCCTCAGCTAACACTGTCCAGACAATCGGCATTATCGAAATCACCCGGAAGATCTCATCACGTGAAGAAGCTGGACTGAAGAACCTCAAAAGCGAAGCTCAACAAATCTCAAGCCTGAACGCAAAAAAAACACATCAGTGAGCCCCGGCAGCTTCCAGGCCTCGACCTCCGACATGTCGCCGGCGCACACGCGTGGCGAGGAAGGGAGGGCAACACGTCAAGACGTGGGGGGCCGCGCTCCGGGGCTGCGGTTGCGGCGCGGGCGAAGTGGTATTCAGGTTCTCAGTAAGGTCTGCTGACGGACCTTTCGGTCGTGCAACATGCAGCACCCTGGAATTTGCGGCCCGATGTGAACCGCAAACCAAAGCCGGAACCATGAGGCTGAAAGTGCAAACGATATTCAAAGGCTAATCCACACCTCAACATAAATCTGCTGCCCCCACTGGGCTCGATGCTGGAGCCAAGGATCTAGGTCAAGCGCTAAACGGCTAGGTAAGATCCTGCGGCTCGACTCGACCAATGGGAGCAGTAGCGCCTTTTAATTACAAATATTCTGGATCATAAGCCTCAACTACCCAAAACGCATATCTAAGGCAACTCCGAAAGCACTGAAGCCCTTTCGACCCTAGCATGAAGAACTCTGCGCGTTGAGCCTCCTTGCGGAAGCAGCTATGCTCGCGCGCGAAGTTCGGAACAGCGCCGATGCAAAGGAAAGCCGGCAGTTGTTGCACCTTTGCGCCATTAGAACCCCCAGGCCGAACGTAAGGATTGCAAGCCCGGCGAAGCAAATACTAAAATAGTTCTGGAATGCCTACAAGATTAATAAAGAACAAGAAGCCGGGCGCGTTCGGGAAACAAGAACATCGATTTGAGAGTGACTCTTATTCTTCGAGGTGGCACCCGTAATCGTAAGGTCGTGCATGTCAGCAAATTTGTTGGATTCGGACGCCCTTGATCGTAGGGTGCAGACCCCAAAAGCCTAAACGGCTCTGGAATTGAGCCTGGAACTTGAGCGGGCTTGGGGGTTTAGGCCACAGTTTTGCCTTCCGAGCTGGCTTGGGGTAGGATTTCGAAGGCCTTTGAGGTTAAGCCTTGGCTTTGAGCATTGACAGACACTGAAAGCAATCTACCTCTGCAACTTAAAAAGAAAACGCGACAAAGTGGGAAACACGCCCAAGCTGTGGCCAGAGCAAGATTCTTGAAATAAAACGGCCGTGAACCCTTTAAAGATCAGGAAGCACTGAGTAAATATTCGACCAAGCTCCGAGCAAAAAAGCATTTTCGCGAAGAGTCCGGGGTTTTGGCCACCCAAAAGTGTCAATCCGTGAAGAAAGATGTGTTTCCCCTTTGAGGGCGCCACCACCTTGCCTTTTTAGTATTTCTGCCGGCTTCGGGTTCTGGATTCGGTGAACCAACAAAACAAAACGGACAACAGTTCTCAGCAAGGCACATACATCACCGCGCACTCTCAAGTTCGCAAGGTTTTCAGACAAGCAGCACTCACAGGTGACTCACATTTACTTGGTCCAGGTGACAAGCCGGGGGACTATCGTGTGCACCGGTGGTTTGCCGAAAACATCGATTTTCCTCGCTTTGCACAGCAATTGCAAGCGAATATACTCGTAGTGTGACTAGACGATTCTCACCGTAGCGGATGTTAGGTTGAGAAAGGTGGCTCAACGCTTAAGGATTCGGCTTAAGCGTTTCCGCCCTCACAATTCGAGGCTGTTCGGCGTGCTGCGTCCGAGGCCTCTGCCCACATCACCGCCCAAAGATAGTTCAAGACATTCTCCTTGTCGGGTCGCATCGAAAGGTTCAGAAGGTGCTTTCGGATTACTTCCCCAGCCCCACGCACAAAGGTCACGCTTCCGAATCTCAACTGGCGAGAGGGCCTCAAAACACCGGTGACGCTAGTCACTATTCTAAAGGAAGCTTGGGCTGATGTGCTCATGAAGGGTGTCCGTGTTGGATGGGCTCATGCACGGCCATTACGGTTGCGAGTTACGACATCCAGAGCCTCGGCATCTCATGGGACTCCAAACTTCCCCTTCTCGCGTCCTGGTTCCGCTTCCGCGCACCGAGATACGCCATGCAGACGAAGCTGACAAGCAAGGCCGTCCTGGCAGCAGACCCGAGCCCTCACCAAACCCAGGTCAAAATCGTCGGACCACTTTCACATGACAGAAGGCAGCTAGCTGCCGCAATCCACGCAGTCGGTGCCCAGACCTAGGACCTAGAGGGTAGACTCTATACAACCCGAAACCCCCAACTCCTTTACCTAGAACAGGTATGTAGGGAATTCTCACATGTTCCCAGCAGACCGAACAGCCTCAGAAAATGCGGAGGGTGCAGAGAAGCACACATGCATCGCTTTGTCTATCACCGGGGCTCTGGCAGCAAGGCTCGTCCGGCAAAGGCAGTGGGGTTCCTGGCCCACACACAAAACACGACTCCTGACCCCTGAGGCCCATAGCCTCCAAAAGGCACACAGCCCCCAGTTGGACCAAAGACTTTCCGAAGTGTCGCAACCCTGGTGCCAGGCTGTAATGGGCTGGACAAACACGAGATCTTTGCCTGCCTGATGTTGCTCCGAACTGCACGAAGGAAGAGCTTGCCAACCTGAAAAATCCAGTCAAAAAAAAAAGCACCCTAGTTCCTGTGGCCGAGACCTTTGTGTGCATTTGCGGCTGCTTCTTTGCCCAAGTGCCCAAAAAGCTGCCCCAACCCCTGAAAATAAAACATTCGTCATGAGAATCACAAATTCCTGAAAGAAGTGATGGCACAGCGTAGAATCAGCCCGTCCACTGCCTTCCACTACTTGCTGTCGTCCTTTGTTCTGTTGGCGAGGGGTGGGATGGAGTGGAGTCGTGCCCCTCAAACAAGAGCAGGCATGCAGTGCCGCCGCACCTTGAAAATGGAGCAAACGCTAACAGGGCAACACTTTATCCGCCTCCCACCCTCTCTGACCCTCCACACTTTGACCTCTGCAAGAAGCTCGCCGTGCCCGCGATTGAAGAAACCAGACGGCACCCGAAGTACGAAGACAATGCCAACGCCCCGACCCCGACGTTCGCCTGCTTCCGTGCCGACGCCCTTGGAGCCACCTCCGGTGGACCGCACCTGGTGAGGCTGAGGGGCTTTTCCTGGAGCCCTCCCATCCCCGAAATGCGCCTCCGGCTGCGGACCGCGCCCGAGCCGGATCCGAGCTCCAGGCGTCAAGACTCCGGACAAGCTTGGCTTTGCCTCGACACCAAAAGGGTCACTACATTTCACTTCTGGGTGGTATGAGAATGTATGCATGCATGCAAGCATACATGTACGTACAATATTTCTGCCGCCTGCCTCCTTGCATATGGCATCCCAGGAATCGCAGATCCTCTCGACCTGCGTTCGTATCTGCGGGGCGTCGCGAACGGACCACTCGCGTTCCGGTGCTTTGGTTGTCTTTGAACACCTCCGCAACGACAGCAAAGACACCAGGGAGAGGGGACACAGAGCCTGGGTTCAAGGTTTCAGGCAATTCGGATGTCGACCTTTACGACACGAGCTCTGGCAAGAGACAGTTCCAAGCCTGCCCCTCTTCGGCAAAGTCTGCGTTGGTGATGCGGATCATGAACCTGAACAACCACTCTATCTGCACATAACTATAATCACGGCCGACAGATCTTCAGCGGTGGAGCCTCGCACAAGTCCTGGTGGGACGCCATATCAATTAAGTCGATGATACATATGACGGCTGCATGTAGCTGCTAGAGTCTAGAGACCTTGGCGCCAGCACTGTGAGCAGTACAACCCCTGACATTCGGGACATCGGCTCTGCCGGGTTGACTCCGGAGGGGCTGGGATACCTGGCGAGGTAGCCAGGGTTCTCGTAAGGCTTTGGGCAGTTTCGGCGTCTGGCTATTTGGGGCTTGGGTCTAGGGCCCAACCGCTGCTGGAGGCTTGCGCTCAGGGTTTTGAGTTCAAGGTGATCTGGTGAAGGGAACTCCGACGCAATGCACGCGTTTTAGTTTCCGATCCGAGGTTTCAACAGGCTTCCCTTCACGGGCGTGAACTGAGAGAAGGGAGGAACCGAGTAACCTGAGTAACCGCCCTCGCCTCGATTCGACACCACAAAGGCATTTCTATCAACCCAGAATCACGACCAGATTCATCCTGCGCGAGTTCCCTTGAAATCTGATGCATCGTAATCTGACTTACCAGGAAACTCTGAAGGCTATGACTCAAAACTTGCCAACTGCTTGACACCTGGCAAATTACTCCACTGCGACGACTCAAACTACGGCAGCCATGGCACTAAGGCTGAGAAAGACTACCGGCAACATCCAAAGCACAAGTAGTAGAAGTTTCTGAATCGGATTTTCCATGTGACGGAATGCCCTGGGACTCATGTGCACACAAACACACACTCAGTGCACGAGACTCACGAGACATGCTAGACTAGACTCACATTTATTGACCATCCCAGGCTTCTGTCTGTGAACGCTTCAAAGTGCACTTAATGGAAGCTCGAAGGGCTGATGTAACGCTGGACGTCGTGCTTAAACTGAATACACTGTCCCGGTGCTGAGCTGTCAATTTGGAGAGCTGTAGCAGAAAACACCGCTTGCGCAAAGGGCCAGATGGACCCGATGTCCTGGAAATGCTGGAGAGCTGCATCTGCTTTTCCTGCCACGAGCAGCGCACGAGACTTATGGCTTTGATGCCTCTTTCTGCGAAGCCGGGAGATGTCAGCTGCGAGGGGACTTCCTTGCCATCGGAAACGCGCGGCCTGAAAACTCTGGAATGCAAAGTCGGAAAGCTGTCGAAATGACACATCTGATAATTCGCAGCGCGAGCGGGTAAGATGCCTTCGGTCGTGTGCAACGTCAACAACACCCATCCGAGCCAAAAGTTCAAAACCGAAGCCTCTTGGCCGAAGAAAGACGGACACACCACGTATGCTAAGACCTCAAACTACCCATCAACCTTCAAGCGGCAAGGTGGTTGAAAGCCTCAGCTAGAAATACCTGAAATCTGTGCAAAATACAGCCGCCCCAAATGGCATTTCATTCCCCTGCTTTGGCCCTGGCCGAAGTAGCACACCCTGCCCTTGGCCAGGACGAGAAGCTTGTCGAACCTTCTTGATGCATTGAAGTTGCCGGCAAGGTGTGTGTGTGGGGTCGGGCTCATGGATCATGGATTCTGGCCTCGGAGATCGGTGTGTCTGCTTCACCATGTACGGGGCTTGGTGCAGAGGTGTGATCATGTGCCCAAGTGCCTCTTCCGAAACCTTCTGCGGTCGTAATTAGCAACCGACTCTTTCCGTGGTGCGTCCAAAGCCTTTTCCCAACCCCCACATGCCGAGCAAGGAAAGGTTGGTCACTTAGTCATGCACGGACGAGCCAGGCGACGTTTGGGCAGACTACGGCTGACCCCACATCACAACAAACAACAGAACACCAGCGTCGTTCTTATGGGTTTCTGCTTCGTGTACAAGACGAAGCATTGGAAGTTGAGGGCTGCACTGGTGAAAAACGTAGGAGGATGGCTGATGAATGGTACCTCGGCGAGCAGTCTGTACTGCACTCCAGGGCGACGTGTTGACATGTTCAGAACAGACTCCTTCGCTGTGTGGCGACAGCTGGTTGGTGGAACAAAGAGCACGCTGGGCTCGACGGTGCAGAATGGGAAAACTAGATTGGGTTGAGCTCTGGGAATGACTCTTCCTGCTGGGGGCGTGGCCGTTCAGCATCTGGGATGTGCAGCTTTCTTTCATGGGTTTGGGTAAAGGCTTGATCTCAAACTTCGGGCAAGGCCCCATCACCATGAACCAAAACCTGCTCACAAAGACGACGCCGGCATCGCGCATCCTGCAATCTCTCTCTCTCTCTCTCTCTTTCCCGGGCATGGGGACGGGTCAGCGTCCCCGGGCCAATATGGCCCACCCAATACTTTTTATTGGGTGTGTGGGGAGTGACAAGCGAATGCAAGTCATCATGGCGGCTAATGCCTAAAGTGTACGATAACGAAGCATTGATGACTATGCACTCTCACGAAACACATGCATCAGGTGCTACTTCAGTCCCCCATGCCAATATAGTAAAAGACAGTGTGCCCTAGCTACAACGAATGGCAAGAGGCTGAAATTCCCCCTTTCGGATTCTATGATTTTGGCCTGTCAGGGTAACTCTACCACTGTGCCGAAGGTCCCCCGTTGACATGAAGGACTAATTGTTGGATGTTCCCCCTGAGTGCAAGCAACAAAATGCAATCTCTCTCTCTCTCTCTGTCAGTCGCGCAGAGCAAGTCCAGTCGCGGACAGCAAGTCCACAAGTGAAACTACTCGTCAGCAGCCCTATCAGCTGGTCAACGTAAAACCTTTAAACTGGCCCCAAGCTTTCCTATTTTGGGCTCGTGGTTGTAGGGCGTAGGGTCCTCCAAAGGTCTGTGTAACCAAAATATCTAAAATGTGCTGCCGCCACCTCTCGCTCCGTAGGATGATGATATATGTCATGGTGTATTTGATGGGGTTTTGGTATGGGGAGTGGCCGGTCAAAATCTGTTGCCTCTGATTGGCCTGGGTCGTAATGTCTTATGCAGCTTACGATTGCATGGGTTGTTGGAAATGCAGATATCTGTTCAGGAGAGCCGGCATGTCGAAGCAATGGAGTTAAAAGTGTAGGAGCATATTCGTATGCTAGTTGGAAAAGTATTCGTTGGAGCAATCTGCATCAGAAAGTACGAGAACTCTGTGATAGAGGGAGCCTTTAATGTTGAAACTTTGTCGCAGGACCTTATAACGTAAATTGCTTGGTTTTGCGAGGAGTGAGTGGAATTAACATCTGCGATTCCGAGCAACACAGCAAGATCGCTAACACGATCTGGGAGTGTACCAGTAGTTTGTTTTTTATATTGATGGAGGGAAGGAAAATAAAGTCATGTAGACATTTGGCTGCATGTACCGCCTGGGCATATCGTTTCTTGGCGTCCGCCTTGGCCGATGCATTATAACTCAGCACGGCTCCAAGGCAATTTGCATGAAGTTTGGATCAATTCGTAGCTCTTTAGGCAGATATGGGTCATGTTTGGCCTCGCAAAAATCACACTCGCATACAGCTGATCCAGTGAGGGAAGATACTTTCCTGATGGCATTGGAGCATAGCCTGCTGTACGTTGCCCTCGGCGGCAATGCTGAGAATAGCGCGTTCTGCCACCCTCCCAAAATCTCTCTTCTTCGTAGTGGCCTGCTCCGACCACGTGCCATCCGAAGGGTTGTAACATCTGTCTGGGTCCAGGTCAGCAAAGTTGATAAATTCAATCATGTCCTTCGCATCTTCAGTCTTCTGTTTCTTTGGTGGGGGAGCTCGGCGACGCTTTGTTCTTGGCCTCTTCCTTGTGTCTTTGCCATTCACGGTAAGCTGCTAGCTCATCGTGTGGTCTCTTGGGACTCCAGCTTCGGGTTGAAACCAGGAAACAACTTACCGGGAGGGGCACCAATGGGCACCAGCTAGAAAACAACACACCTATAAGAAAACACGCTGTGAAAAACGTCGGGCACGGGATTGCGGAAGTGAGGTCCTAGTCCAAGATCACTACAAAGCACTTGCGCAACTGCTGCGTGGGCGACGGGTCCTAGGACCCTTCTCTGTGCTTGTGCCCAACGCCTTGCATCCTGCAATGCGCGCTCCAACTCACCAAAATCCCGTTATCTTGGATCTGGACGAACTAACCCTGAACCCTGACTCGTAATTGAAGACACTGGAGTCTGTGGGGCCGGCAAAGAGCCGCCAGGTTGTTGGCGACCGCAATGCCAGTGAGAAGCTCAATAATTGCCTCATCGCAAATCTCATAGATGTACAAAACACTCAACCGAAATATGTACAATCGCAAAGGTTTTTTGCATGTATATACCTATATACTAACTATCTCTATATATATATATATATATAGATGTTGTATAAGTATATATATATATCTATCTATCTATCTATCTATCTATGTATACATACAT
>CAJNJA010008558.1:506-15139 GCA_905231915.1 Symbiodinium necroappetens
CCCTAAACCCTAATCCCTAATCCTACGACCCTACAAGGCTGCGCAGAAGACGAAGACGGACGCAGCCCAAGAGAAGGGAAAAGAAGCCACTCCTTTGACCTCGGAGGGTTTCTTGGCGGCACTTGGACATTGGTTTTTGTTTGTTACAATATAGTAACTATATAGTATGGTATATAATGGTATTTTTGTAGTAGATGATAGTATACTATGGTATATTATAGTATAGTATATTATAGTATATTACAGTATACAATAGCATAGTATAGTATAGTACAGTGTGGTGCAGTATAGTATAGTATAGTACAGTACAGTATATAGTAGAACATGCTATAGTATAGTATAGTATGGTGTATTATAGTGTCAGAACTTTTGACATATCAGCGTTTACAATCAGCGTTTAGGGGTCTAGGTCTAGGGATTAGGGGTTGAGGTTTAGGGATCATGAATATTAGTAATCGCACAGTACCTTCTTAAAAAAGGATGGATAAGAACATATTTCAAGGACCTCCAACAACAGCGCAGGATACCCTACGCTGCCAATCTGCAAGAGGACGAAGACAGAGACGGAGGTCCCAGGGGTACTTGGAAGGAGTTCTTTAAATTCTCGTTGAATAAATCCCCAAGAAACAGCTGAAACCCTAAACCCTAAACCCTGAACCCTAAACCCTTAAACCTTAAACCCTAAACCCTAAACCCTTAAACCCTAGACCCTAAGCCCTTAACATGGAGGTGGGAGAGCTGGTGCTGATGTGCTTGGGCTTACAGAGGGCCGTGCCGAAACCACGGCAAGCAGTTCCGCGCCCCGAGATCCGCGACTTACTGGCGAAGCTTGCGCCCGGCGGGGAGGACTCGAAAGTGCAGTCCTGGCTAGGGGGAAGCGGGTATTCCTTGGGCCACCAGAGCTACTACGAGAAGCTCCTGCCCTCCCTGCGTCAGCTGGTGAAGCGACTCAACACGCAGCTTGCGGATACCGAGCGGGTGGGGTGTCAGCAGTGGGAGGATTCAGCTGACGCACCGGAAAAAAGGCATAGGAAGAGGGCGGGTGTTGGTGCATGAAAAATAGTTGAGCTTCCTGTTTGGGGTAGGACATATGGTATCGGGCTTTGGGTATTGGGTTTAGGTCCTTTTGGGTTAAGGGTCCAAGATGGTCTAAGGTTAAGAGTTTAAGGGCGTTGGGTTCTGGGAGTCCAGTTCTTGAGTTTGTTGAGCTGCAACTGGCATCCATTACCAGGCCTCAGATGTCAAGGGTTTTAGGGTTTAGGGTTTAGGGTTCAGGGTTTAGGGTTCAGGGTTTAGGGTTCAGGGTTTAGGGTTTAGGGTTTAGGGTTTTAAGTCATAAGAATTTCGGGAATGCGAGCGATGGTTGATCGTGCTCTTGATGCCGCAAATACTGGTGATCAATAGTGTGGTTCCACGCTTGTCGTATAGCGAGCCCCAAACCCCACTTTCGGGAGTCAGCCGCTCGAAAGGCTAAAGCCCTATTCCGGACGCCAGCTGTTTCGGTTTTGTATCCCCGACAAGCACCCAGAACCGGTGTAAAGTTCCTGGTGTGACTGTCGAGGTCCTAGTGTTCCCCAAACAGTAGCCCTACATCTCCTTGGTCCGAGGTGCGCCGCCTCCCCCTCCGGCGGCTCAGTCGCAACCCGGGCTTGGGATTTGGGGTCTAGAGGCTTCACCTGTGGCTGCAACGCATCTTAGTGCACATCCCCTGCAGAGTCAGAGAAGCAGATCACGGTAGGTTGGCGGTACTATTCTGTGTCCTTGCTAGTTTAAGTTGTCGTAATGGAGATCTATAGTAAACCATGATAAATTATACCCTTTATCATGGTAACTTAAATTTAAGTCCTATAACAAGAACCCCAGTATTTCGGGAGCATCCCCCCTACTCCAAGGGTATAGGATTGGCGGTTCCGGGCTTCAAGCCAAGGGTTTCCGTGGGGGATTTAGGGATCGGGGTCTGCAGTGTATGGGATTTTGGGTTCAGGGTTTAGGGTTTAGGGTTGAGAGTTCAGGGTTTAGGGTTTAGGCTATCGGGTTCAGTTAGGTTTCAGGGTTTAGGGTTTAGGGTTTAATATTTTGGGATGTATGGCTTTAGGCTGGAAGGTTTAGGGTCTAGGGGCGTCGGATTTCGGTTAGGTTCATG
This sequence comes from Symbiodinium necroappetens, assembly GCA_905231915.1. Lineage (NCBI taxonomy): Eukaryota > Dinophyceae > Suessiales > Symbiodiniaceae > Symbiodinium > Symbiodinium necroappetens. The sequence continues at coordinate 2,650 of CAJNJA010008558.1, forward strand.
GATATTATGTGCAAGGATATGCGTGTATAGAACAAACGTCCCATAGCCTATCCTAGTAGTAGAGTAGGTAGTCTTTAACCCTTTTCGGGTACGTACTATAACCCCTATATACTCCCAACATACTCCCAAAGGTTAACCTGTAGCTCCCCAGGATACTGGACAAGTGGGCTATACTGTACTCCTAAACCCTGAACTCAAAAACCCTAAACCCTAAACCCCCAAACCCCCAAACCCCTAAAACCCTAAACCCTGAACCCAAAACGCAAAACCCCTACCCTAAACCCTAAGTTGGACCTCGTGATAAGAAGATTAGCCTTTGGGGTTGAGGGTTTAGGGTTCACAGTTTTGGGTTTAGTGTTCAGGCCCACATTGGCTTACCTTCCTACCCTAAACCCTAAACCCTAAACCCCTAAACCCCTATACCGTAAACCCTAAACCCTAAACCCTAAAACCTTCCTTATTAATAGCCCTGCGTACAGCCTACCTACGTAGCCCCTGATCCTTCAAATGAGCCATGATATAGCCGCTACAGAACCCTTACTGTACAAGCCTTTCTATACAACCCTTTTTTGAACTCCGCAGTAAAGCCCTTATTATCGAGCCCGTGTTCTAGAATTCTATAGTATGGAACCTTTATAGGCCCTCTCTCTCAGAACCCTTACGCAGTCTTGCTCCAGACCCCAAAAACCCCTGAACCCTAAACCCTAAACCCTAAATCCCGAAACCCCTAAACCCTAAACCTTTAAACCCTAAACTCCTAAACAATAAACCCCCAGACCTCAAAACCCCTAAACCCTACAAACCCCTGATCCAGGGCAGCATGCTTGGCTCAGCCCTAGTACCTGCCGCTGCGGCCGAGGCAGGGAGTTGCTGGAGCTTATGGGCGAAATCGGTGGTTTTAAGGGTTCTGCCGTAAACCCTAAACCCCAGACCCTAAACCCTTTTCAGGGTTTAGGGTTTAGGGTTTAGACCCTACCTAAACCCCGATCCTAAACCCTTTTCAGGGTTTCTGTGAGGGTTTCTTAGTGGTTCCTTCAAGGGTGCGGGACGGTTTCTTAGGGTTTTTCTTGTTAGGGTTCCATGGGAGTTTCCTGGTGGCTCCAAGGACTGTGTGGGGCTCTACAAAACGGTTCCGACAAGGGATGCTCTAAGGATCGATGCAGGGCTCTAGGATTCTAGGAGCTTAAGAAGGTCAGTGGTACGGTTTCAGGGTTCATGATGGGGGTTTCGGGTTTCGCGGCCCTAAACACGAAAGCCTTACAGCAACCAAGAGAAACTAAAGCAAAGCGAGGTCAAGCCCGGTCCATGGACCGAGACTAGACCACACAAGCGCGAGAGCCCCTAAATCCTAAACCCCTCAACCAGAAGCACGCAGAGATGCACATAAAATGCAGGAGCCCGGCCCTAAACCCTGAACCCTAAACCCTAAACCCGAGGCCCTAAACTTAAACCCACACTCGTGGACTCGTCGGAAGAGCCGTCCTTCGACGTATCAATCACGTCTTAAGTAAGTTCGCATACTGTTTTAGGGTTTCGGGTTTATGACTTAGCACCAAGACCCTTAGCCCTAAACACCTTAAAGCCCTAAAGCCCAGAAGCCCTAAAGCCCTGAGCCCGAAACCCGAAGCCCCATAACCCTTCAAGCCTAGAGCCCTAAACTCCAAAATCCTTCCGCCGCCTAGAAGGCCCCTTACCCTTAGCATCAAAACAGCGCAAAAGCCTTAAATAATAGGGTCTTTGGAGAAAGTATGAGTCCTTTGGGGGTAAGGGTTATAGAACCCTCTTAGGAGCCATCAAGGTAAAGGAACCCTCGAACCTCTAAGCCATTGTCATACGGTTGATGATATAAATCCTGCATTACCCAGAGTAAGGAAGATACCATAATTCCCATGGTTTAGGGTCCTCAAGGTAATGCAGGATTTATATCATCAACAGTACGGAGGCGCCCTCGCCGCTGTGGCTGGCAGAGGAGGCACCCGCGGGGAACTCTCGCCTTAAACCCCACAACCTCAGACCCGAAACCCCGAACCTTAAACCCCTAAGCCCCTAAGCCCCAAACCATAAGCCCTAAACCCTAAGCCCTAAACCCCAACCCCTAAGCCCCAAACCTAAATCCTAAGCCCCAAACCATAAATCCTAAACCCTAAACCCCCAAACTCGAGACCCTACCTGAGCCTGCACCCCCTCTAAAGCCGGTAGGAGTTTAGGGCTACCGTCTTTAGGTTCCTAGGTTTGAAGGATTTAGGATTTAGGATTTCGGGGCTTTTGGTGTGAGGGTGACGTGTTTCAGGGTTCATAGGGTTTTCGAGCTTCAGGATTTTAGGTTTTAGGTTCAGGCTCTAGGGTTCAGAGTTTTCGTGCTTTGTTGTCCATTAGTGGGTCTTAAAGGGTCTTAAAGTTCAGGTGTGGTGGGTTTGGGACTGAGGGTTAAGTCTTGAAATTCGTTGTTTGTGGGGTTTGGGGGTTTAGGGTTTTTGGCGTCGAGTTTTAGGGACTGCAAGCATCTGAATAGGACGTTGTAACACACTAATGTACGACACCGTAATAAGCCGTAATACACCTCAGGGTAATTGGCACGCGGCCTTGAACGACTTCCATATCCCTGGCTTACTTAAGAGGTCTTGACACCGGATGGAGCGATTTGGAACATCCTTATCACACCGGTGTAACTACCCCTAAACCCTAAACCCTAAGCCCCTATAAACCCCTATAGACCCCTATAAACCCCAAACCCTATAAACCCTAAACCGAGAGTAAGTTTGGTTCCCCCTGGTGGCAGGATTTCAACGGCTGCACGGAGGGCAAGGCGCCCAAACCCGAAACCCTGAACCCTATAAATCCCTATAAACCCTATAAACCCTAAACCCCCAAAAACCTTGTAGGCCCTAAACCCTATAAACCCTATAAGCCCTACTCTCTATAAACCCTACAGACCCTACAAACACACCTTAGAAGCCCTACACCCTAAACTGGATTTCAGTGGTTGGGGCGTGGGGTTCCGTGGGGTTTCTAGGGGTCGGGCTTCAGGGGGTTTAGAAAATTTGAGGGTGCAGGGTTGACAGTCAGGTTTAGGGTTTAGGGTTTGTAGGGATTTATAGGGATTTATAGGGATTTATAGGGGTTTATAGGGATTTATAGGGATTTATAGGGTTTATAGGGATTTATAGGGTTTACAGGGTTTATAGGGTTTAGGGTTTAGGGTTTAGGGTCTATGCGGTTTGGGGTTTAGGGTTTGTAGCGTTTGTAGGGTTTATAGGGTTTGGGGTTTTGGGACGTTGATTCTAAGCTGCCCGGCTAGAAACGGAGTCTGCATAGCATGTCTGACCTGGGGGAGCCCACACTCCCAATTCCAAACCCCCTGCCCCAAACTAAGCCCCTAAGCCCTGAGTCCATACCCAAGCCTTCGATGCTCCACCCGGACCCTGAAGAACCTACCCTAGTACTGGGTTCTTGTTAAAGGATTTTATTTAAGTTACCATAATAGGGATCTATAGTAAATAATCGGGTTTCCTTACTACCTAAACCCCCCAAAGTAGGTGAAATAATGGCCCAAAACCAGTAAAAAAGGTTATTATTCTACATACTTTCAGGGTCCAGGTATGGCAACTTAAATTAAATCCCTTAACAAAACCCAGATTAGGGATCCTGATCCTGGGTTTCCTTGTAAAAGCCCTTATGGGACAGCTTATTTAGGGGTTTAGGCACCCTAAACCCTAAAGCCTAAAGCCTAAACCCTAAACCGTCGGTTTAGCGTTTAGAGTGTAGGGTTTAGGGTGAAGGGTGAGAATCTCCGTGCTAATTTGATATTCTATGCTCTGCCCCCCCAAACCCTCTTCTAGTGATTGAGGCCCAATGAAGCTTGTCTGTAGTATTTAGGGAGACTTTTCGAATCCCTGGGTACCAGATCCCTACATGGGTAGTTCTCTAAATTAGGATCCTTTTGAGGTCTCATTTATAACGGTGCCGTACTATATTGGGGACCTCAAGAGGGACCCTAACTTAGACAACTACCCACATGAACAACGGTGCGCCAGTGTCATTCGATGTGCCCCTGGGACACCAGGGTTTGGCATTTCAACGTCCGCACGACAAAAAAGGTGATCAAGGAGATGGTGAGCCAGTTGAATCTGAAACGACGGCGGCTGCATTGAGCCTGGGTCCAGGCCCGCACATCCCACAGTCCTCGATCTTCGCTTCGCCTCCTTCGGGATCCTTTTGCAATGCGTGCCCGGAAGCTCTGAAACCGCAGTCACAGGAGGACACTCCAAAGGATTTTCTGAGGTTGTGTCCAGTAAATCCGAGATTGCCGCTCCTTAAACCTTCAGCCCTATAGGTTTAGGGTTCAGGGTTATAAACCCCAAACCCTAAACCCTAAAGAGGGGTGGGAGGCCTTGAAGAGGTCACTGGGTGTTCGAATGATTTTGCGCAGAGAGGTGTCAGAGAGGCGTATACCAAAGCGAGCAGCAGCCGTCAAACTTGGTCTTCCTGGAGGATGTCAGCAGGTTTTATGACGGTGTCTCCTGATGTCATTATCGCAGATGGTGTGGAGCTGGAATAATCACCCAACCCGAACCCCAAGGCTTTAAGCACCGAAACGCCAAAACCCAAAGCCCCAGACCCTTAATCCCCCAAACTCGAATCCCTCAAAGGCCTAAGCCCTAAAATAAACACCTAAACCCTAAACCCCTAAAGCCCTAAACCCCTAAAGCCCAAAACCCCTAAACCCTAAACCGTGTAAAACATCCTGAGCTGCTGCTTTCGAAGGCCTTCGAGCTGGGCCGAATGGATCGCATCGTCTGTGGCGTCGTTACGGCCGAGGGCCGGCACACGAGGCTGGGTTTAGGGTTTAGGGGTCTGGTGTTTAGGGCTTAGGGGTTTAGGGTTTGGGGTTTAGGGGTTTAGGGTTTGGGGTTTAGGGGTTTACTGGTCTGGGGTGGGGATTTAGGGGTTTAGGGTTTAGGGGGTTTGGGGTTTAGGGTTTAGGGGTTTAGGGGTCTGGTGTTTAGGCATTAGGGCTTTGGGGTTTAGGGTTTGGGGTTTAGGGTTTGGGGTTTAGGGCAGGGTTTTGGGGTCTGGGTTTAGGATGCCATGTGCAGTTTTGAATAAAGCCAAGAGTAAATAATATTTAATAGGAGACAGAACAATGGTAATGATGTTGATAGTTATAGCGCATACATACATACGTATGTATGTGCATACATATACATACATATGTATATACATAATATGCACGAGCACACACACACACACCTATGATGTTGACGGGGGGTAGGGGTTGTTCTTGCTTAACATGGATTCAGTGTTCTCTGTAGCCAAGCGAGGGTTTTCGGATTTTCGGATTCAGGGTGTCAGGTTGTTGGGTTTGGGTGCTTTTGTCTGGAATTTTGTGTCAGAAGTCTCTGCGATTCCCGGGATAGGTAGCCGGTTGGTCGGGGGTCTATATCCGTGTTTTTAATGCCTGCTTGGCTCTGTGGGTCTTCGACAACTAAGGTTCGGGACGCAGGCTTCAGGCTATGAGTCTTGTTTTTTGCATGGCGTGGCATGGCCTCCCCACGCCCGAGTCTAACTATTTAGGTCCCTAAACCCTAAACCCTAAACCCTAAATTCTAGGACTTTATATTAAGATATTACAAGAGGTCCTGAGATTTGAAAATTGAAAACCCTGAGCCGTCCATGCAGCAGTCGTTGATCAAGAGTTGTTGGAGTGAAGCTGAGGGGTGAAAGTGCTTGAGGACCTTAACCCTATCGTGCACTACCACAATCACAACCTACTTTTTGTAGGGTCGCTCGATTAGGGTTGTAATGAGACCCTACAACAACCAAGTAGCCCATGGCAGGCTAAGTTTACCAGTAAACCTCCACCAGAGTGTCTCTGGGGCTTCGCCAGGTAAGAAGTAGCAGCATTGCGGGGTTTGGGCCCTCTGTTGCAGGTATCTGGTGCTACATCAGCACCTGTTGCTTCTTGTGCAGCCGGACGGGGCAGCTAGGGTTTAGGGTTTACCCATAGGCTCCTAAGTAGTTCCTTTTTTATGGTTCATATTTAGCATCCTATAAGGTAATCCCAAAAAGGAACTACTAAGGAGCCTATGGGTGGGGCCTAGACATCCCTGAAGCAATCCCCTCTACCTGTTCGGGCGCGTGGAGTTGATGGTTTCGGGTTTAGGTGGTGCTTTGGAGGTTTGGGATTTTGGGATTTGTGGTTTTGGGCTTTGGGGCTTGGCAGTGAAATGACTTGAATTGCCGGTGCTTTGGTGGTTATCTCAAATCCAATCCAAAATTTAAAATCCTAAACCCTAAACCTTAAACCTATCACCCTAAACCCTAAGAGGCTTTAGGGTGTATGGTTTTAGGTGCTTTGGGCTTACGGTTAGGGTTCATAGTTCAGAATCTTGTTTTGTTTGTTTGTTGTCATGCTTTTTGGGCTTAGGGTTTAGGGTCTGTTGTGCTGGGCTTTTTGAGTGAGAGGCGAGGGCTGTGGGGGTACCATGTGCATAGAAGGACTCTACGGGGATTGTCCAGACTTGCATATTGCTGAGGGTAAACACAAAAGCTGCAACAGAGTAGGTTATGAGCCTTTGACTATGGGATTTAGGGTTTAAGCTTCTAGAACGTTAAATCCTACACCCTAAACCTCTAGGCCCTGAACCCCTCAACCTGCAAGCCCAAAACCCCTACAGTAAACCCTAAAGCTTTCGTCGAGACCTGGTAGGTTGTCGCAGCCACAAGTAAAGCATGAAGACTTCCAAAGTTTGGGCCCTATCGGGCCTGGGGCTTGCCGTTTAGGGTTTGGGGTTACCCATAGGCTCCTGAGTAGTTCCTTTTTGGGATTACCTTATAGGATTCTAAATATGAACCGCAAAAAGGAACTACTTAGTAGCCTATGGGTAGTTTAGTGACTCAGGGCCCCAAAGCATGACGAGGAGTTGTCATGCTCTGGGGCCGAAGTTGCTTAGGGTTTAGGGTTCAGGGGTTCAGGGGTTTAGGGTTTAGGGCTTAGGGCTTTGGGCTTTGGGTTTAGGGTTTAGGGTTTAGGCGTAAATCCTTCATCCTCCGAATGACGCCCCCATAGCCCTTCAATGTCCTTGAATCGCCACAAGGAAGATCACTCCGGCACAATATCGTGGAAGATTCCTAGACCCTAGAGCCTTAACCCTAAACCCTAATTCCTTAACCCTAAACCCTTAACCCTAAATCCTAAAACCCCACACCCCAAACTCCATAAAAGGCGCTTACACAGAGCCTAAGCTCCAAAGCTTCAAGCGCTCGACTTCAGAGCACTTTTTCATTGAAATCAAAGCCCTAAACCCTAAACCCTAAACCCCCAAGCCAACCATGACTTTGGGTTTGGGGCTGCTTTAAGCCAAAAGTCCACCCCGGCATAGAGTCATACGGTTGGTGATATAAATCTTGCAGTACCCATCATAAGGAATATACCATAATTTATTGCACGGCAAGCTGACGTGCAGGTCAAGAAGCATGCCTTGAATTTCTTTGGCGTGGAGATTTCTTTTGAAGGGGACAAGATCGTGATGCAGCAACGCCGGTGGATTCTGCAAGAGCTTAACCGTAGGGGATGGATTCATTTGAAAGGATCCCAGTCGCTTCCTCAGCTGGAAATGGCGGCAGATGATTCTAGAGATGAGCTCCATGCAAAGAACCTGGCAACGGCACGCCTGGAGATTGGAGCCTTGATGTGGATTGGGATATTAAGAAGTAGGCCTGACATTCTTGCAGCAGTTTCCATAGCAGCAAGTGTCATGCACAGACGGCCGGCAGATATCTGTAAGTTTTGTGTGGGTTTGTGGCGCTATGTGCGCGGAACTCTTGACGAATGCTTGCAGTATGGTCCGGATGGGAATCCGGCGGAGATGACTTTCCCGTCGGATGCTTCCTTTGCGCCTGACGGCTCACGCAGCCGAACGGGTGGGATCATTTGCTACGCTGGCAGCATGATACATTGGCTTTCTCGTAGGCAGACTGTAACGGCTTTGTCGGTGTGTGGCGCGGAAACGGACGCAACTTTGTCCCAGGGCATTCGTCTGATGCATGTGTTGCAAGATCTCCTTCACAAGCCTTTGAAGAGATCCTTGACGGGTGACAACAGCGCTTCAATCATTCACTTAGTTGAGGGTCCTTAAGGTGATGCAGGATGTCTATCATCAACAGTGGGGCCCTTTCAAGGCCCACAAAACCCTAGTATTTGGTGATGGTTCAGGGCTTGGGCTTCATTCTTGAGGGCTTCGGATGTACTTTGTAGGAGTTCCGACCCCGGCCGCTAACCCCAAACCTCCTGAAGGATCAAGGGACCCAGCGGGTAACGTGTAGTTGGGATTACGGTGCCGTATTTCGCAAGGGTAGGGTTTAGGGTTTAGAGATTAGGGTGTAGGGTTTAAGGTTTAGGGATTAGGGATTCGGGTTTAGGGTTTGATGAGGGTTGTAAGTAATAACAGATAGGATAGAATCCCCCAGAAGGACGCTGCATCAAAGCCCAGACATCCTACACCCAGAAGCCCTGAATCCGAACCACAGCCAAATCTTTGGAAGCCCTTATAAAGCCCGCTGAAGCCGATATAGTCCTGCAACACCCGTACATAGGCCTCTAACCCCGTAGACAACCATTGTGGAGCTACGAACACGTAAAGCGCAAGCTCTCAACCCCCTGAAAATCTAAAGCCCCATAGAGCCAGCAGGATTTCCGAAATACCCTAAACCTTAATCCCTACCCATCGGCTCCATAGTAGTTGCTTTTTGGGATTACCTTAGAGGATCCCAAATATGAGCCACAAAAAGGAACTACTATGGAGCCTATGGGTAAACCCTTAAGGACCCAGATCCTTCCTCGCAGGATTTAGTGCAACCTGGTTGGGCCGTGGCGCGAACCCTGGTTCCACTGCGGCATGTCGATGCGCAGGCAGGATTCAGTAAGTGTTCAGGAGGTCTTTCTCTTTCCTTGTTGGGTTTTGGGAAGGCGGTTAGGGTTTATAGGGCTTGGGCTTTGAGGTGTAAGGTTTGGGGTACGGTTTGGAGGGTTTATGAAGAGGTTATGCAGGGGTAGCTACAGTTGTAACGGCATTTTCCGGGTGTCTATAGGGTCCTCCTACCATTCACGGTTTATATTCGCAAACAGTAAACCCTAACGCTACAACCGCAACCCAAACCCTTGATCGGATAATTTCCTGGAGAGCAGTCTTTGCCATACTAGTATGAAATGGTGGAAGCGCGGTCTATGGTTCACTGATTACAGGGCTTAGTAAGTTAGGAGCTTAGGGGTTTAGGGTTTAAGGTTTACGGTTCCGGGGTTCTGGTTTCTTGAAGCATATGAGTGCGAACCTAAACCTAAAGACCATGCCCCAAGCCCTACCTAAACCCTATAAACCTAAACCCTAAACCCCAAACCCTTAATCCTAAACCCTAAACCCCAAGCCCTTAACCCTAAACCCTAAACCCCAAGCCCTTAACCCTAAACCCTAAACCCCAAGCCCTTAACCCAAACCCGAAACGGTTTAGGTTTAGAGCGACACGCGCGCCAGGTTGACCGCACCGACCACCGGATGCTACGCCTGACCCTGCGCCTGGCAAAGGGGGCTTCCTGCCCAGGGGAGGCGAGGATCGGTGGTTCTAAGGGGTTTAGGGTTTAGGGTTTAGGGCTTAGGGCTTAGGGTTTAGGGTTTAGGGTTTAAGAGGCGTTTTGTTAGGGGCTTAGGGTTCAGGGTTTAGGGCCGTTTTGTAGGGTTTAAGTAAGGCCCGTTTAGGGTTTAAGGTTTTTAGGGTTTAGGGCCTGTTTTTGGGATTTAGGGTTTAGGGCCTTTTTCCAGGGTTTAGATTGTAAGAGTTTAAGGTTCAGGGTTTAGGGCCCGTTTTAGAGGGTTAGTTAGGTTTTAGGCCTTTTCCCGTTCTACACAAGCCCTATGATATTGTAGTCCACAATATGGATATGCGGCAATTCAATAGAAACCCCATCCATTTTGATTTTGCTAGCCCTATATCTTATACTTTCTCGTGCGATGTCCGATGGTCATTATGCAGACCCCAATGCGTCATTCAAGGTTGAAAGTCCGCATTTCCCGAAGCCTTTCAATCTTCACCCTAAGCCCTAAACCCTGCAGGCCCTGGAGCGAACACTGCAAGCTTAGTTGAGGTTCCTGGGATTAGGGAGTTGGGAGCGTCGTGTTTACGACTCAAGCTTGAAGCTTGAGCATTCAGGGTTTCTTTCAGTCACACAAATCACTAAACCTTAAACCCTAAACCCGAAACCCTAACCCTAGACCCCTAAACCCTAGACCCTGAACCCCTAAGCCCGAAACCCCAAACCCTAAAGCCCTAAACCCTAGACTGTAAGCCCCTAAACCCGAAACCCTAAAACCCTAAACCCTAAACCCTAAACCAACAGCAGAAGGACAGAACCTCAACGCTCTCAAAAGGCGTCCGCATACGACCCCGGCGGCGCGGATCCGGGCTTCGGGGTCGCAGAGGGCGCCGCGGGCCCACAGCACCCGGGAATCGCATTTGGGTTTTGGTGTTTAGGGGTGAGGGTGTAGGGGTTTACGGTTTAGGGGTTTAGGGGTTTAGGGTTCAGAGTTTAGGATTTAGGGTTTAGGGTTTACGGGTTTAGGGCTTTGGGTTTGGGGTTTAGGGTTTAGGGTTTGTTCCTAGAAGGACTCCCTCAAAGTCACCCTAAGGGTTTTCCGGAATTCTATAAGGGGGTACTAAAAAGGCATAGTCTTCGGCCTTTGAAACCTCCGACCCCGCAAAGCTCCGACTCCTTAGGTGTTTGATCGCACCCCAAACCCGAATCCCTAAGCCCTAAACCCCAAACCCTAAATCCTAAACCCTAAACCCTAAACCCTATAGGCCCTAAACCCCAAACACACTAAACCCTAAGCCCGAAATCGAGTCCTGAAGCCCGTATTGCCAGACCCCGAGCCCTACACCCCTGTGCTGAAGCGTGATCAAAGGCTTGATCCAGCTGTCTGAACCTTGAACACGACCTGTCAGCCCCCGTAATTAGTTTAATGCCTTCCTAAAATCCGATACATCCCTAAACCCCTATAAACCCTAAACCCTAAAGCGACCCCTATAGATTGCTAAAAGGCCGCCCTCTGTTGAACCTGAGCCCCTAGTCCAGGCTTCGCGCCCCCGGATCTCTTGATGTCAGCCATCCCATGGGTAGTTTTCCGAAATGGGGTCGGTCCCTTTTAAGGTTTCCTTAAAAGGGATCTATAAGGGTTCCTATACGGGTGTCTATAGCGGTATCATAAGATAAGGGTTCTATATGGGTAGTTCTCTAAATTAGGGTCCCTTCTTTGGAGGTCGTTTTTATAAGGGTGCCGTACCCTATTGGGGACCTAAAAAGGGACCCTACTTTAGAGAACTACCCCCATGAAAGATATGCACGGCCCACCATAAAACCTCCATGTAGGGTTTAGGGGTTTTAGGGGTTTAGGGTTTAGGGGTTAGGGGTTTAGGGTTTAGGGTTCAGGGTTTAGGGTTTAGTGCGGATTATGTTTCTCTTTTGGAGACCTTTCCAAGAGGGTGCATGGGTTCTACACTTTATGGAATGGGGCAGAGACCACCATCCTTACTATGGTTTCTGGGCCCTAAGACCCTAAGACCGTAAGGGCATTCCATTTATCATGTAGTGTTTGTTTCTGCAGGTCCCATACATGGAATAACGGTTGCAATGTAGGGATGATGATTTGCTGAAGAGCACGAAGCCTTCACCCTAAGCCCTAATTAAACCTCAAACTCTGCACGTTAAGACTTATAAACTCCAAACCCTAAACCCCAAACCCTACAAAACCAAAAAAACCCTAATCCCTACAAAAATGTTAAACCTAAACCCTAAGCCCTACAAACACAAAACAACCCTACACCCTTGACTCTGAGCTTCCAATATCCCTTAGTTAAGGACTAGGCCCTAAATTGTAGTAGGACCCCCTCGTATGTTGTAAGGTCTATTCCTTAATTAAGGGGATATTGGAGTCTCTCTATAAAACCCTCTAACACCCTATAAAACCCTATAAAACCCTAAAAAAACCCTATAAAAAACCCTATAAAAACCCTAAACCCTGTTGGGTATATTCCTTAATTAAGGGGATATTGGAGTCTCTGGCTTTAGGGCTAAGGGAACCAAGAGTTCCTTCAAGGGCCTCCTTTAAGGGATCTGTAGGGTTCCTTTAAAGGCCCCAAAAAAGGGATCCTTTGGGAGATCGGGTTCTGTGACTCTGAGCCTTCACCCAGGACTTCCTGCTTTCTGCTTACTCTCAGCTTCGAGGACACTTGCAAAAGCGAACACAGGGTTCCGGAGAGTTCGCCCCGTAAACCCTAAACCCTAAACCCTAAATCCTAAACCCTAAACCCTAAACCTCTAGAGAGTTGTGCCTTAAAGAGGACCTTTGGAAGGCACCGTCAAAGAAACTCTTAGAGGAAGCTTGAATTCCGAAGGGCTTTGGTTGTTTAGGGTTCAGGGTCTAGGGTTTAGGGGTCTAGG
>CAJNJA010008559.1:0-11011 GCA_905231915.1 Symbiodinium necroappetens
AATATAATATAATATTACATTATATTGCATTACATTATATTACATTATATTATATTATATTCTATGATATGAAATGAAATGAAATGATATTATATTATATTATATTATATCATATTATATTATATTGTATTATATCATATATATATATAGATACATATACATCTCTATATACATATATGCATTAGCGTGTACATGAACATATGTATATATATATATATGCACCGGCAAAAATACCGACATCTGCATGTGTATATGATTATATACATTACATCACATTACACAGGTGCATTCGCATATACATAAATTCGAAATACACATATAAGTGTTTACATATACATGCATGCACATACACACGCACAGATATGCACACACACACAGAGAGTCAGACATGCCTACACGGAGACAGACAGATGGGCATGCACACACACAGAGACACACAGGCACCTACATACAACCGGCCAGCCAGCCAGCCAGCCAGCCAGCCGCACGACCCCAACCACACGGCCAGACAAACACATGCACATATATATATATATACACAGACCTACACATATACATATACCTATACACTTTTATTCACATATGCATGAAGACATGCATGCGTGTATATATATATATATCTATATACAAATATACACATATGTGTGTATAGTTACATACTTCTGTATATGTATATGTCTGTGCATATGTAACAGCATACGTACATACATACATACATACATACATACATGCATCCAACATACACACACACACATATATATATACACACACACACCATATATACGTGTGTAAATATGTATACAAATCTACTTGTATCTTTTGTATGTATCTATATATGTGTGTGTGTATGTGTATATATATATATGTATGTGTATGTATATGAACTGGTATATGTATGACTGTACATGGTAGGACTGGCAGGTTGACTGTACACTATGCATGAAAAAGCTCGCTCCAATTTCAGAAACTCCTCATTGGCTGCAGGCAGCCGCACTGCACTGGCAGTGGCAGCATCAAACCAAAGGAGCTGCAAAGCGCTCTACAGCTCACCTCCCCGAGGCGTAAGGGTCTTTCCAATTAAGTTTCTGTGATTAACGTAGCTTGTACCCGAAGGCCAGGTTTAGAAGACCCCACGCCTGTTTGCATACCATTGCTTGAAGCCAGACAGCTTTCGCTGTTCAGCATTGGCCTGCTTCTTCTGTCGCACGCGGCTAACCTCGACCAGCGCTTTTGGATCCATGACTTTGTAAAGATTGCCATCGAGCTCGAAGAAATGCTCCTCGTCTATCACCTGGAGATTTCTTGAAGTTTGTGGCTTGCAACATATGGTGGTGTCTGTAACGAGAACCGTATTTCGAGGTCTACGTAAGGGTCTCTCATATTCCATCGTCTGAGTGCCGGCTTCACCACCGACGGTTTAGGAGGCATATTCGTCCCTTTGCGGGACTTTGTGGTGCTTATTATCCACCCAGACCCGTATACTCTCGATAGACTCTTGTAGTTTTAATTTCCATACAAATGCGAAATACTTTCAAACATGAGCAGGGCCAACTTACCTGCCAGGACCCTACAGAACCCTCCCAAGACTCTTGTAGGGTTTAGGGCTTAGGGTCTTGTCGGTCTTGTCGAACCGTTTACACACGTTTCTCTAGCCCCAAAGCCGGGCAAAGACGCACTCTCACGGTGTCCCATGCTACTTATTTTTTCGGCCTCGTAGAACTCGTATATACTACCGTACTACCCTAAACCCAAATTAAACCCCCTAACTAGTACACTCATAGGAACCCGCAAGAACCCGAAAGGCCTGGAGTTGGAGTTCCAAAAGCTCCTCGCCCCTCGGATCCACAGCGACATCCTTCAAGAGATTTTGAAGCTTCTTTTAAAGGGCCTTTGAGCTTTTAGGTTTGGGGGTTTGGGGTTTTGGGCTGCTGTCAAGGGCCTTCGGATTTGAGGTCTGGCAGAAGCCGGGCGTCGGGGAGTTGGAGGGCAGTTGCAGCTACTCGGAGACGCTGTGCACAAATGTAGGCTCAACACATAACACATGCAATAGGATCTCATCGTGGAGGAACTCGATAGGCACAGGAGAAAAGAAGTACGAGTACTCGCAACAAGTCCTTCTCATGGATCACCTGCTTCTTGTCGTCGCCCTCCTCGATCTTCGTGGCTGCCGGTCGCGGTGCCTTCTCGGAGGTCTCGGCAAAGTAATCCGGGCTGCGCTTCTTTTTCAATGGCGTCTGGACGTCCATCTTGTATCTGACCAACGTGCACCCGGGCCGAAATGCTGCGAGAAGGATTAAAGCTAGGGCATGGAAGTTTAGGTGTCGGTGCTTTTTTACGATGCTTCATGACAGGCAGGATGGCTACCACGAAACAGGGCTCTAGCAATGGGATTCTTATGATAGTCCCTTTACGGTTGGAGGGGGGTTGTTAATGAGAGGTTTACATCAAGGTTCGGGATAGGGTTTGCAGGACCGATGCGCCCATGCAGGGAAAATAGGGCTTCTGCCTACCACAGTGGTTTAGTTGCCTGCCCAAGACATGGAGAGGAGATAACAGGAATATCAACTGAAAGCCGCCTCCATTCCGATAGATCTTATTTCCCTATACCTAGCCTAGTTCCCCTGAACCTTCATTGAAGGCTGCTTGTCTGCCTGCGGCGTTTGTCAATAAGCAAAGCCGCAGACAAACAGAGAGTCTTGTCAGTGGGCGCCAGCCTTATCGACTTACTTCCCCAATAAGCCAGGCAAATAAAGATTAAGCTTTCAGGTTGCTACTAAACTATATATAAGTGCCCAAGAAGTTCAAAGGTTGGGTATTGGAGAACTAAGTCCGTGATGTCGCATACACACCTAAAACCCTCATGTACCGGCCTCCGAAATCCGCCCCCCTAAGCCCTAAACCTTGAGCCCTCGTCTGCCAAGGCCCGCACGCATCAACGAGGGCTTTGAATTCCTCGGCCTGGTCCTGGCTAGCTCCTGGCAAAGCCCGCTAGCCAGGGTTCAGGGTTTGGGTTCAGGTTTGGGGCTTTAAGGTTTAGGCCGCAGGGTTCCTAAACCCTAAACCCTTTGCAACAACTTTTCCACTTCGCCCGGAGTTGGAGCAAGCAGCCCTAGCAGCACCCCAAACCCTAAACCCTAAACCCTTATAGAAAGTCAGCTCTGGCTCCACCTGAAGGGTTTATACAGTCGATGAACCTTCGAATCACATGGAGCGCGGCCGACGAATGCAAGCTTTCTTTTTACCACAACACACACATGCTTCGGCTCTGACCTGCAGCTTTGGAAGCTTCAGCTTGTACATCTATACAACGTTGGTTCAGGCCTATGCTTTGTGCGTGCTTTGAGCATACTGGCAAGGCAAACACGCTTCACTCTGCAAAATGCTGGAAGCATGTATCAGTTCATATGCAGGAAGGATGCGGATTTTCATCACTCCTCCTTGATGCCGTCTGCAAAGATGAGCATCACCACCTTTTGGTCGCATCCGACCGAACTTGATTCTGCTGGCGCTAGAACATCCGATTCCCTTGGTTCTGTACACAGCACCTGCACATAGTAACTTGATGCGTTCTCGACGCATTCCTCAACCCCCAGCAATCTTGGAACAGGTGAAGCTTGTCCCCATGCTGAGACATAGTAAATGGCCCTTCATACATCCGGACTTCCGTTCGTGGAGGCGGGTGGACTCTCTCAAAGGCAGGTACATAGTCTGCCTGGGTCTCCTTGTCACACTTCCCGGGAAGCTTCGGCTGCTTATTGTAGGTTGACGAAGATGATGCCGAGGAACTCCCCAATGGTAGGTCCGGAGGTAGCGTCGGCACCGGTGACGAGGTAGGCATCGTCAGTTCGAACCTCTCTTTTAGCTCGTACATCCTCTTCAACTGCTCGCTGCTCAGGTCCATAGGTTGAAGAGCAAGTAGTCGCTGAAGTTCCTTCAACTCTCCCTTAGAGAGCTTCGCTGCCTTGTTTCCCTTCACCCTAAGGGCCTTCAACTTCGCCATCTTGAACCTTGAACAGCTCTTCATTCCCTCCCAAAGACCGATCACAGCTACAGCCAACACAATGACGGCAGCATAAAGGTCCCATGGGATTTCATACGCAATGTCCTCCTTGTTGGCCTTGGCGCAGCAGAACTGGCACATCATCAGAAGCTTCATGAGCAGCCCCTGTTCCACCCGCGTAGTCTTCACACTCGCAGCTGAAACCTCGCTATTGGTGTCGATCATATTCCAGAGGCCCACAAGCTCCTTAAGCCTCATCCGCGTAAACGGTTTTGTGCCCAGATCAGCCTTTTGTTCCGCGCCGGGCACATGGCGGACACTGACTTCGTTCGAGCGAATCCTTTCTTTAATCCAGCTCGATCTCAACTTTAGGTGCCTCGTCCTCCAGCTTCCGCTCGATGATGTCAGAAGTGTGACCGCTGCTTGATTGTCCACATACAAGTTGACCATCATGTCCACGCCGAGCAGCTCCTGCAACACCCCACGAGTGGACATCCCCAATAACGTCCCTTCTATTCCTTCGATGAGCTCACTCTCCGCCGTCGATAGAGTGACCAGCGGTTGGCGGGACGACCTCCACACCAGCGGGCTTTTGCCCAGGAACACCGCTGAAGCACCATGACTTCGGCCTCCGCTCGGAGCGAAGGAGGAGTCTGTATACACATTCAGCTCCATACTCTCACCCTCCTCCTGGGTCAGCTTGATCCTGTAGCCGATTGTCTCGTTGAGGTAGTCGAGGAGTCGCTGTCCAATACGATTGACCAGCTCCGGTGTCCTCAAAGTCCGTGATGACATCAAGGCCACAATATACTGCAGGTCCGGTCGTGTTCGGCTCATCAGCCACATCAATTCTCCGACCCTCTTTTGGGCCTGCTTGATCTCATTCTCCATGCCTTCGGTGGATGTAGGTTCCGCCTCCAACAGCGCCTGTTCTTCCTCGTGTGATAGGATAAGGAGTTCTCGTTGTCCTTGGCTGGTGGATCTTGCTCCATTATGTTTGTAGGCCCGAAGTAGTTCTCGAACGAAACCTTCCTGACCCAACTCGAAGCCCTCTTCAGTCTTATGGAGTTCCATTCCCAAGAACCTTATAGGGTGGTTGTAGTCAAGAACGTCCAAGGCGTCCACCTCCCATTTGTCTGCAACCCATTGGTAAAACGTTCGCAGAACAGGTTCAGGTCCTTGGATCAACAGGTCGTCGATATATACGAGAACATAACCATACACCTCCTTGTCCTCACCATCTTCTCGAACAATACGCCATATCTGATCGTCGGTGACCAGCTGCTCCAACTTCATATCCACCATCTCACCGTTGACCTCACTCTTCCATCTGGCCCTCCCCAACTCACCGTCTCTGAAGTGGGACCAGAGGGCCGGACTTTCACGAAGTCCATAGATCGCTTGCTCGACATACCACATGTCGCCCCGCTCGGCTAAGCCGAGCTCGTAGGCTATAGCAGGTGGCTCCATTGCCACCGGTTGTCCCAGCCACTTGGCCAGGACGAAGGCTTGTCTTACATCTGTGGTTCCGGTGAGCCAGCCGCCTTTCCTTGCATTGAACGCCAGCATTGTCCTCAGCGAAGTAGCATCCACCCCGGTGGCGAACAGATCTGTAGCCCCTTCATCTGGAACATGGTTTCCGCAAGCCACAAATCTTGTCTTTCTTCTGTAGCCACCATGGTCCGGTTTCACCGTGTAGACGCCTTTACAGGGCACAATCCGGCAGTTAGCTGGCAAGTCCTCCCGCTTCCGCACCGAGAAGGCCTTCTTCACTTCCTTGAGGTTGCGGTACTCCTTAAAAGCAGACTCCTTCCACTTACTGAGATTCCTGCGTACATCCCCCAGACTCACATTGTGAGAGACCTCCAGCTGCTTGCCGGTCCTGTCAAGGTCCATCAACAAATCTTCAATGCCAGGGGTATACTGTACCTCAGCCTTCTTCAAGCATCTGCTTTCCTTGGCAAAGCGCCCCAGGTTGGAGGCCACCTCATCATCGCTGGCTCCTTCCATCTCTTTTGAAAGGAAGTCCTCCTCCTCCATCTCCACAAAGGCATACTCATCAACCTCGCGAGTACTGAGCATCTTAACAGAGGTCTCCTTCGGTCGCTCCGAAAACAACTGTTCCACCTCCTCCTCTTCCTCCGAGTCCTCGTCTGGTTGAAGGAGATGACTAACATTGAAACCGGCTTCACATAGCTCCTTCTTCTGCTCCTCGGACAGCTTAGTCCCTCTCGGCGAAAAGAGTAGGAAGACCAAACGATCCCCCACCCATGGTTGAACTTCATGCCATCGTCGAGGTGAGAAGTCCACCCCTTTTCCTTTTTCCATCTCCAACATACGTCCTGGTACTTCCTTGCCGTTGGGGAGGGTCTTGATCACCTTGTCCTTTGGGTCAACACACTCATCTTGCACCCAAATTGCACCCCCCTGGAAGGGCTTCAGTGGGATGACGTAGTTCTTGGAGTGGTTTACGTTGTGGCTGTCCCTGTGCAAACCCAATCTTGTATTTCTCACTATCCCCAGCGCCGTGAAGCCTACGTCACCACAGATCTTCTTCGCTGCCGAGGTCAAATAAAACGTTGTCCATGGGAACTCCTTGGTGTTGTTCCTCAGGCCAGCCACACCTCCATGAACGAAGGCACCTGAATACCAAGATGAAACCGAAGCCATCTTCGAAACTCTGCGGTCAGTATCCCCCAAGGCTTCCAACAAACCATAGAGTTCCTCAATCTTTTCCACCTCGAAGCTCCCATTCTGGTACAGGTTCCTGGCGCGAAACTCGATCTCTTCCTTGAGCTCCTCTTTTGTAGGTGGTCTTTCGGCAGCTAGGATTTCCTCCGACAGGCCCTCCGCGATGGCAGGTGGAAGTAGGTCCTTGAGCTCCGCATTGGTGTCCATGACATTGAACTTAACGCTCTTAGCCACCGTCAAGCCCCCATCGTCCCTCAAGATCACATGGCCTCTCTTCACATCCACCGCCGGGCCTCCATACCACCCCTTCTTCCATCTTGCGCCCGCCGCCTCATGTTTCTTCTCAGCTTTTCCTTGGTACACCTTTGAGCGAAACCAAACCTCATTTCCAAACGTAGTTGCCGGCTGTGAAGTCCATCCGCTGAATGGGAACGCCTTGGCCCACAACGACGCCGAGGCATGATTTATGGCCAACGGCCACTCTTTTGGACTAAACGAAGACGCCCTCAATAACGCTCTCATTCGGCCCTTTGCCCATTTCACTCCCAATTCAGCTGTAGCATTCCCCGCCGGGTCCCCACCTGCCGTCTTCGTGTGGCGGAGGCCGGAATCAACAACCCACTCCTTGAAGGATTTGGCCTTGAACTCCCTCGCTCTGTCTGTGTGCACGACATCCACATGCAACCCACTCTGGCGCAGCTGTATGAGAATCTCTTTTGCCGCTTGTAGTACATGAGGTGTTGTTCGGCGCCGCAAAGATCGGGTCAAGTAGATTGTAGAGAGATCCTCTACTTGCTTCATATCTTCCACCGCCTCTTCTAAAGTTTCCGGGCCCAGAGGTTCTCCCTCACTTTCCTCAGGTTCTGTAGGTGCTTCACGACCCATGTCTTCATCCTCCATCTCCAAGGGGTCTTCGTCTAGGTCCTCCATGTCGTCTGGCACGTAGATCTCCTTGGCGTACTCGGGGAGTGAGGAAGCACACAAATAGTTTCGAGGACATCTATAGGCAGCCACCATAACATACTTGTAGTCATCGAACTCAGTGTCCCGACCCTTTTGTTTGAACGGCCCTGCCAAGTCCAAGGCGACTGTATACAAGCCCGGCATTTTCCGCCTCCGGTGCTGGTAGCCGTAGGCCTGGGCGTTTATGCATACCGCACAGTCCGCTCTATAAGGCTGGTGGTCGTTGAGGATGTGCTGCTTCCACTCGTCCTTCTGTTGCTTTGTCAACTTGCTCACCTTCAAACCCGCATTAATCAGTTCCTCCTCCTGAGAAAAAGAACCGTCCAAACCCTCAGCAAGTGCTCCCGCTACCAAGCTCCTCCACTCTCGGGGCCATGTACGGAGTTCCTCTTTACTCATCAAAGACACTGGTATACCCTTTCGGGTTGTCCTTCCATGGGCGCCGGCTTCGTAGAGGAGGGGATAGTTCGTCCCAACTGTAGTCGGCCTTTTCGCTCGATGGCCGTAGTCTCCCATGTTGCAAGAAACCGTTCTCATTCCCGTCACTCCCTTGAACGCCTTCCATAGCTCCATTTTCCACAGAAGCGTAGGTGGAGGATCAGGTTCTCCTTCTGACGCTTCCCCTTCAGGTAGCTCTATCAGGAATCCCACCGGTCCACGTGCACGGAGGGAGGCAACCATCCACAACAGCAACTGCTTCGCAATCTCTGCGGTCTCACGATCCACCCTTTGACGCTGAAGAGGAGGCAGATCTTTGGTTCCATAAGGTTCCTCCTCCGACCTCTTGGGTCTAACACTCTCCATTCCCAAGGTGGAAGGCGACGCCACCCAGGTAGTGTAGGATGGCGAGCAAATCACATCGCTTATCCTCCCGTCTGCTGCTGCCCAAAGCAGCATCTGATAGACAGCATTGCGGCGGTGAATATCCCATGACTTGGACTCCTTGCTGTTCACTTCAAGGAGAACCTTGCCCTCCCGATGGACAAGCTTCAGAGGGTCTTCTTTCTCCTTGGCATTCTCCACGTTGAAACTCACCACCCATTTCCTCGATGCCATCAAGGACTTCCTCATACGCCTTGTTATTGGCAGAACCTTGAGGTAGGCATCTCCCTTTGTAGGCTCGAACGTCTCCAGCATCAACGCCTGAACATCTCCAGGAAGGTCCTTGGTAAAAGGGCATTTCATGAGAGCCTTCAGCAGTTCTCCTCGATCCCCCTGTGTGGCAAAGCTCCGAAGGATCTCCACCCAGTCGCGCTTTTCCTCCAGCTTAACCATCTCCAAACGGGCCTTCAAAGTAGCAACACTGCGGTTCAGCTCAGAAACCTTTCTCAGCTCCAGCTCTCTGATCATCGCCAACGCGTCACAGGCCGCGACCTCAGGACAGTGGTTGTTCACTCTCACCCGCACACTCCCCTTTTCAGGATGTGTAAGTCGTAGTTTGGTTGGGGTCCAATGCAACGTGTAGCCGAGGTCTTCAATGAGGGCACCTAGAGGAACTATCGGTTGAACTTGATGCTCCTCCTGAACCAGTATGGTTCCCTGTTGGTTCTGCTTGAGGATCTTTTCGTCCTCACCTGCCAACGTAACTTTCACAGGGATTGCCTCGAGGTACTCATTCGGTTGAGCTTGCCGCATAGGGTGACTTGCTCCTGAATCCAAGAGCCCATCCGGTTCACCCCGGGGTTCAACTTTACGCTGCGACTCGAAAGCCTTTAGGCTTGGTGGTTCCGAAGTCAGATTCATATCATCCCCGGCCTTTGCCATCCCCGCGTAGTCCCCGTCCTCGACAGTCATCTTCTTCATCGAGGTAGCGGTCATAGACTTCAGCACTCTTCCAACATCCGCAAGAACATCCCTCAGCTCATTCCCATTCAGCGAGGGCTCCGTCGCCGGTCTTCCGGGTGGTTCTTCCCCTTCAGGTCGGTCATCAATCCTCACCGTTTTCGTGGTTGTAGTAGAGGAGGAAGTCGCCTGGGTCGTTGACCGCTCCGATCCGTGCTTGGGAGTCCCTCCTGAGGAAGGAGGTGGAGTAAACTTCTTGTTCGGGCACTCCTTTTGCATATGTCCTTTGCCTCCACATAGAAGACATCTGTCCTTCTTATCCAAGCCTTCCCACGAGTGAGAGAACGGACACTTGGAGCACCGAATGCATCCCTTGACTGTTCTCCCAAAAAACTTGCACGGCACCTCCGATCTCGCCTTCTCGAACTTGGGGTCCGTGGTGGAGGTTGTTGATGTCGGCGTAGTCGGCGGCGCCTTGGATGCATTTAGAGCAGATCCCCCTTGCTTCGGGTCACCTCGAACAGGCTTCAAGCGCGGCTCGGGCTTGCTCGCAGCTGTTGTAGTAGATAAAGTAGTTGTAGCCCCCACAGCCAAGGCCTCACACTCTCCCATAAGGTGACGGTAGTAGCCCTCCACGCTCTCATAGCTTGGGTTCGTGTCCACCTTGAGGGTTGATCTCAAGAGAGATGTTCTGAATGACACCTCCGGGTACTTTTCAAGAACTTGCCGCACAAGGTCATTCAACCCCCTCGTCAGCAAGCTGGGGTCTGGTGCCTGCAGGCCGAGTTCTCGACATCTCCTTAACCATCTGTTCCACGTCCTCAAAGCTTGTACGGCTCGTTGAGGGTCCGATTCAGCCGGTGGGCTTTGCAAGTTGTTCAATATCTTCACCTTTTCCGACTCCCCTCCAGGCTGATACAACTGAAGAAGCCGATAAAGGAGTCGGGTAGTCGAGTTTGCATGCCGGCGTGCAACAACTTCCTGCTTCACTTGGTCGGACAAGGCCATGACAACCATTGACGCCGCTCTGCTGTTTACTCGGGCCCACTGACCAGCTTCCAGCTCCCCTATCTCCGGAGCTACAGTTAGTCGCTCCACCGGAGAAGCCAAAGTCCACACTCCATACGCCCTGTGAGCTTCCTTGACAACTGAGCGCCACCAGCCCGCTGAACCTTCCGAAAGGTCACTCATCGGTGCGTCGATGAGCTCAAGCCAGTCCATTATGTCGACGCTGGAGGTCTCAGCCGTGACATCCTTCAAGGCAGGAAGAGTGCTGGTGCCCGGCTTGATGTTTTGAGGGGAATGTTCCCCCTCTCGCCCTTTGTCGTACTGCTTCAACATCGCGGCCTGAAGCTGAGTGATGCCATCCGCTAGAAGAGCCATCCGGTCCTTCCCACCGCCCTCTCCTAGCCACTGCTGGGCTGTTTGGCCATGCCCTTCCTCGGACTGTCGTCCCACGCTATTCTCTGGCAACGAACCATGCCCACCTGGAACATGAGAACTCTGAGGTAGCTGATCTTGATTCCCTCCTGGTACATGAGAACTCTGGGGTAGCGAGCCTTGATTCCCTCCTGG
>CAJNJA010008560.1:0-15368 GCA_905231915.1 Symbiodinium necroappetens
ACACAGACACAGACACAGACACAGACACAGACACAGACACAGACACAGACACAGACACAGACACAGACACAGACACAGACACAGACACAGACACAGACACAGACACAGACACAGACACAGACACAGACAGACAGACAGACAGAGACAGACAGACACAGAGACACAGAGACACAGACACACACAGAGACACAGACACACAGACACACACAGACACACACAGACACACAGAGACACACAGAGACACACAGAGACACACAGAGACACACAGAGACACAGAGACACACACAGAGACACACACAGAGACACACACACAGAGACACACACACAGAGACACACACACACAGAGACACACACAGAGACACAGAGACACAGAGACACACAGGCACACACACACACACAGACACAGACACAGACAAAGACACACACACACACACACAGACAGAGACACACACACACACACACGACACGAAAGTTTAACCGTAAGTACAACCAAGGGTTCGACGGGGTGTGGAAGTCTGCCTTTCTCAACCGCTGCAGGTTTTGAGCTCTGGTGTGCAGTTTAGCGGTAATAGGGTCTTAGAGCTTCATATTCTTATGTTGGCGAAGCGGGGCTGATGAGCTGAGTTTCTTCCAAGATTCAGCAAAGTGAAATATGGAATGCGCGTAAACGTGGCGCGATGAACTCACTCTCATACGCGAAAGCTGCAAACCAAAGCAAGCGAAAACATTCACCCGCTGAACAAACCGATCCTCACCAACTCAGCTGTCCATCTTTTGATCTGAAACAACCCAAGACTGCTGCAAACCCCGACCCCAGCAATCCGATGTTGGTTGTTGTTTTTACTCCGGCACCCCCCCAAAACACACCAAAAGCCTTCAAAAGAAAGATCTTGCGCTCAAAACACCTTCGAACGATGTCCTCAGATCCCATCCCATTATCCAGCCGTCATCGGTACAACTGCATCGGCAATAGTAACTATCGGCTCCAAGAGTTAAACTACCGGACACACCGAAATCCCGGAAGCTGCCGCGGCACCATCCATGCGTAGGGAAGGACCAGCAAGCGCAACAGCAAAGCTAACCTGATCCAAAACAGCCGTGGCCACGGCTTCGGATTCTGGATTCTGCAGAATCTAGCCTTCGCATCCAGAGAGATTGATTCCTGCCCACGAGAATTGAAACTCCAGAATGCATGTTTCAGCTTGATGTAGACGCTCACTTTCAGACAATGGAAGCAGGCAGCCCTGAGTGTTCTGAGATCCACTTTGAGCTTCTGCTTCTGTTGTGTGGTCGGGTGATGCGACGCAGCAAGTTTCGACTCACACACCCGCACCAAGCAGGCACGGCTTCACCTCGTCCGAGCAGCTAGTTTGGGTTTAGGGTCTCGACGTTCAGGCTGCCAGCCGAGGTATAGAAGATTTTAGTGACTCCGAATCTTTGGTCCTGGGGCTTTTGCCAGCAGCAATTTTTTCTCCACCGGGAAGAGTCTTTCTGAGGTGTTTCCCGGTTCAATTCAATAGATCAGCTTAGGTCTCCGGTTCTTCCTATGCACCACTTGGGCTGAGGTTCTGAAGAGTTTCAGGTGCTGCCAAGCAGCAGGAAGTCCCACATGGTTCCGCCAAGGAGTCGGAACACCAGCACAGCAGGTGTCGACAACTGGGCAGTGCGAGTTTTGTGTGCATTGATGGAAAACATGGCTTGATTAGGATTTGGGGACAGAGGTGGCAGGGTTCAAGGTTCGGGTCGGCGCTTGAGCCAGTTCATGCCACCATTTCGGTCCGCAAGTAAAGTCCACGATATCTCTCCCTTGTTTTGCTTCGGTGCTTCGTTGGAGACATCTTCTCTCTCCGACGGATGAGGAGCGCAAGCAGTGCCGATTAGGGGTCAGGGCCGGATTAGGGATTTGCGGGGATTAGGGAGTCTGAGAAGCGTTTTGGGTAACACCTGGGTGACCTGGGTGCCCGCCGAAGCGACCTGCACCAGTGCGACTGCATACCAGGAACGGTAGGACCTGGAGAGTCTGTAAGTCTTTCGGGCTAACGGGCGTAGATTTGAGTCACATCTGCAGGCTGACGAAGGTGGCATCTGGGGTCGTCGAACGGCTCTCGCGTTGGGCTCTCTAGAGAGCTATACAGAACTCCTTGTAATCACTGCTTAACACGCAAGAAACGACCGAGAACTTACCGAGAATAGGAATACAGCGCTTCGACCCACCCGATACGGGAGGGCTCCAGCAGTGAATCAACGAACTCGAAGTGGGATTTGCCGTACTTTCGGAATGGAATCAAAACTTTGAAAGAAAGCCTAGGGCAACAATCCTGAATGTAGAACAGGCTGCACAATACATGATTTCCTATACTTCCAAGACCATGTCTTGGCTATGTGCATCTGGGCCTGAGCATCTCCCTCTGCACACGTCGGAGTCGATCCCAATGCCGCTTCTCGCGGTACCTCTGCGACTGCAGCTGCTCCTGAGTTGGGGGTCTTCGGGCTTCTGTAGGTTGGCAGTCGTGTGTGTTTTCGGGTTTCGGTGATGGGATGTCCGACTCGAACGGGGCGGGGTTCAAGGAACTGGGTGTCGTGTTCTCTCTTCCCGTTATGCTAAACTTATAGCCTGAAACTTCAACCCGGCCCCGTGGCAAGGGCCAAATACCAATATCTCGCCCACAGCGAAACGACTCGAAATGTCCATGGGATGGCCATTTTAAATCGACGCCTTCAACCCCAAGCTGCACAAACAAAGAGTGAAGGCCTAAAGTTGCCCAGAAAGTGAAACCCCAAACAGGCCTTCCCCAAAGCGACACTGGCTCCTGCAAGCGCTGTCGGTCTACTTTTCCAGTCACAGGATGTCGCGGAAGCCTTGTCGGAGTCTACAGTTAGAAGATGGCCTGTATATGCATCGAACCGACTGGGCATGCACATAAGTACAAACACAAACAACTACATAACGGCGCACGTGATATGTATTAAGCCTGTGCAAAAACAAAATACATACACACACAGGTACGGTATGTGTGTATGTATGTATGTACATGTGGTAGGTATATGCACAGAGAGAGAGAGAGAGAGAGAGAGCGAGAGCGAGAGCGAGAGCGAGAGCGAGCGAGAAAAAAAGGGGCCGCCCCGCTGAAAGGTGGAGGGGGGTGGGGGTGGGGTCGGCATTGGCATTGATTGGGTGGGGCACCTATTTGATAATTTTTGTGTTGGGGGGGTCTGACCATTGTCATGGGTGACATCTCGCAGATGTCCGCAGAGGGGGCGATCCCTCCACGAAAAGCTGATTTCGATGGTGTTATTACTAGGCTACTCTATACTAGAGACAGGACACGTTTTAGCCGGAAAACTTACGCTGAGGTGCTAAAGAGGCGGCGACTGAGAGGGGTCTGTGATGCCTTTAAATAGGGCAGGCCACGAAAAGCTGAGTTTGGTGGTGTTATACTACGCTACTCTAAGGATAGGATACGCCGGATCCCTTTTGCGTACTATACTCCTACTTAAAGTACATCCTATATGTTGCCTTGAAGGGATAAATAGGTGGGGAGCGAGAGGGGTCTGTCTGTGATGCTTGGGACAGGGCAGGTAATAGAGGAGAGCGAGGAGGGTAGAGCCACCCCCCCGCTCCAAGGCAACACTCCTTCGCAGGATCACAAACAGATTCCCTTGAATGGAGATGACACACTGAACCCTTCACATAATAGGCGGGGATCCACCCCGTAAATAGGTGGATGAAGGTAAAACCCCCTATTGCCACAATATTAAGCGGGGGCTCTGAAACAAACAACGACATGCAGATCTAGCGAGAAACCAGCAAAGCCAAAAAGGAGGGAGACAAAGAACAAGCACACAACGAAGAAACGCATGAACAGAAGGACGTAGGGCAATGACAGGAAAATCTGGCAGCAGGAAACTAAAATGACAAGCATCACCCTCACAGCATAGTGGCAACGACAATTGCAACGTTGATCAGCTTAGCACACATGATCTAACAGCAAGAAACATGACAAACATGACCGGCAGAGCACCAGCAGCAGCACCAGCTCCAGCAGCAGCACCAGCAGCAGCAGCAGTAGTAACTTAGTAGTAGTAGTAGTAGTAGTAGCAGTAGTAGTAGCAGTAGTAGGAAGAGGAGTAGTAGGAGTAGGAGTAGTGGTGGTAGTGGTGGTAGTGGTAGTGGTAGTGGTCGTAGTGGTAGTGGTAGTAGTAGTAGTAGTAGTAGCAGCAGAAGAAGTAGTAGTAGGAGGAGGAGGACGTCCTTCAAGTACTTGTTGCTCCTCCTCCTCCCTCTCCTCCCCTCCTTCGATACCCTTACTCCTACCCCTACCCCAATTTCTACGGCTACTACTGCGGCTGCTCCTGCCCTTTGTGACTTGAGGCTTCAAGATGCGTTTGCCTCCCGGGTTTCTAGATCCAAAAACAAGCGGATTGAGGCTTCTTGTTTCGGCATACCTTGATCGTACCGGCTAGGACGACACCCCAAAACAAGGAAACGACACTTTCCTCCCATAGCCACGGGACGCATTTCGAACATTCAGTCGAACACCGGATCCTGACAGATCCAGGTATAATTCAGCGCGACTGCGGTCTGTGATGCCGGAGTGTTGTACGGTGAAAGAGTGCTGTACCATGCAGTACATTTTGGAAACTCAAAACAAACAGAAGCAAACCCCCAGAGAGCTGCCCTAATGAAGTGCATGGCTGTTGCTGTTGCATCGGTCCCGTATAAAGGAGACTAACATTGTCTGGGCATCCGAGGGATTCTTTTCAGAGGTTGAAACGCTTGAACCTAAGCCCCATTATGGCAGTGGCATGGAGGGCTTGTCGTCGGCTTCGAGCTCTAACCCGAAAGCGCAAGCTTGACACGATAATTTCAGAACCGCAGCTCGACTTCTACTCTGATGTCATAGCACCAACACTCGAGACCTTTGCGCAAAAAAGGGACGGTGCTATCAGCGTTACTGAGTTTATAGCTTCCAACTGCTTATGTGAGCACGTCTGTGCTCGCTGTTCGTTTGTTGACAGAACCCGCAGTGTGCTCTCCCTAGGTTCTGTGTGGTTTGGCTTGGTGATCTGGACAAGGTGTGCGCAAGAGATGCTGTGAGCATTGCCTGTTGGAGCTACTTAGTGGTACGGGCTTCACCTGTACTGAAAGTTTGCTGATCAAGCGGTTCTAAGCCAGAGGCCCCAGGCCCTAGAGCCCTAGAGGCCCTAGACCATAGACCCATTCAAAAGAACCTGACAAGCCAACCTGCTGCCCGCGCCGCCGCCGACAGCGTCTCCGTGAGAGGTCGCAACCTAGGACGGAGCCCTTGTTTGCTCCTTAAAAGCTCGGAAGTTCGGTCTATCTCCAGAAGTTGGCCGGGAGCTACAAACAGAAAACCAAAACAAGATTCCAAGGTTCAACGTTTCACCGGGTTAGGTTTCATCGGCGAAGCTGGAGCCTGCTAAGTTTAGTGTCTTGTTTTCAGTGCTTGAGGTTTGCAAGACTTGAGATGCAGAAGGGAAGGCTGTTTCCGATCCCTGGGATTGCAGACTGCCTAGGGACCTGCACCTGCGGCGAATCGATTTACTGGTGTGTCTTCAAGCTTTGCTCGAGCTTTGTTTGAATCACTGGGGCCTTGCCTTAACCCCAACCTTACGCCCGCAACTGTCCAGGAGTCCAAATCCTTCCATCGCGCACAACGGCCCCCACCCGATACCCCGGTTCAAATTGCAAGAATGACAGCCCCCAGTTCCCCAAATCTCGAGACCGACATATCCGAATAGGCATGTTGAGCCCTAAGGGTGCGAGGCATGCTTATCACAACAGCAGCAGCCATCCATGGCATGAGTCTCGTTTCTGTCACAACCAGAGCAAATCCACAACACTTCCCCAAGTTCAATTTCCCAAATCGAGTACCATGCCCATCGTTCCACGTTGAAAAACAGCTCAAATGCACGACCGGCCCCATGAAACTGACGATCTTTGTTCTTTTTGCCGACCACGCCACAACGCCTCCTCCTCACGGGCGCAAGGTGCAGCTCAGTCATATTTCGAAAGTCATCAAAGTTTCGCTGTGTTGTGCTCTCCGTGCCATGTAGCAAAGACTACACACACACACTTACTTAAGCCCTACTCCACTTACTAGCCTCGGTCTTGCTCGAGCCCTCGCACGGTTAACTCAGAGTTGGTCTTCTGCTCCGCTGAATGTCTAACTGACACAACGCCCACAAGTCCTTGCGAACTTAGCTGCTTAGTTCAGTATTCATTTGCTTCGTCTACTACTTGGTTTACAGATGGTATGCTGTGGCGTTGCCAGTGTTATCAGTGAATTAGCCGAACATCGGCGGTGGCTATGGCAAAGCCGCTAACATCTCAACACATGCCTGGTCCTACGGAATGCATTCAAGCGCGAACTCAGCAGCCAAGCTGACACCCATCCAAACATAATTCGCCCGAACCTCAGGATTTTGTTCTTCCAAATCGGGCTGAACCACCTTGTTGCATCCAGGCCTCTTCGAACTGCCGGGTACCCCTAGATCAAACCAAGACCACCTCAAAATGAAACCCTAGGCATTGGCCTCCAGGGTAACGAATGCCTGCAGGCAGTTCGAGCTGCGGTGTCGGCTTAAAGTTAGCTCGGCCTCAGGCTCTTCCGCCTTCAAATTCTGGGCTGCGGGTTTTTTTGGAATCTAGTCCAGCGGAGCCCGGTTCCCCTAGAGTGCGTGGTTTCTTAGCTCTGCCGAGGGGGAGTGTTCGAGCATCACGGAGTGCGAGCAACCAGGCTATGCGCTGGCATAGCTGGGCGCACCCAAAGGCCTTTTGCGACCATGCTATGGCCTGCAAGTAGAGCTTAACAGATGGTGGCTTCGTGTGTCAAAAATGTCACATTGCCTGTTGGCACGCCTTGTTCTCATGGGAATCCTTCATGCGCTCAACATTCTGTTCCGCGGCTTAACAACTACATCTAAAGACGCCAAATTGATAAACCCCTTTATATGCCAAGCCCTAACACTTTCCCGCACTCTACGCCAAAACTCCAACATCCCACAAGCCACAGGCCTCCCAGAAGGGCATGCTGTTTTTCTTATGCCGTGGGCTCTCCCCTTGAGCTTCAGTCTGATCAGTTGTGACTTGCAAAGCTCACCACGCTGTGCATGAACATACATCATCATCTACAGTGCATAAGGGTCCAGGATTGAACCAAAATCGAAACATCCATTAAAACGGTTTTGATGTCGCAAAATATTGAAACCCTGTGGAACCTGCAAACCCCTCATTGTGGATATTCTGTCAAAACCTAGGCTCCTGCAAGCTTTTTGGAAAGCACCCGGCGTGCCCGTGCTGTTAAAGGAACGATTTTTGGCCCACTGCACAGTGGCCAAAATCAGAAGCCAAAAACAAGGCCGTAAACCTAGTTCAAATAAAAAATTCATTTGCCGTGGGTCGGCAAAACCTAGGTTTGCACCCGCAGAACCAAATCCCGAAAATCCATCCTAGCTGCGTGAGCCCCTGAAAAAATGGCTTCGATCCCCAGATTTCTGAAAACCCTATGGAACCTGCAAAACCTAGGCACCTCCAAGCTTTTCGAGCGCGCCCCTTGCGGTTTCGGCACTGGTTTCTGGCCCACTGCCAGGTAGCCTTAAGGGCAAACTCCGAGGCCTCAAAAGAGCCGTAAACCTACTTAAACAAAAAATGCATTTGCCGCGGCTCGGCAAAACCTTTAGGTTTTGACCTTCAAAGCAAACTCCCGAAAATCCATTCGAGCTGCCTGAACCCCTCAAACATGGTTTTGATGTTGGCAACTCTGAAAACCCTGTGGAACCTGCAAAACCTGATTTTGGATATTCTGCTCAAACCCGGGCTCATAGAGGCGGTTGTGCTGTTTTGGGAACGGTTTTGGCCTGAAAACCAAGCAGTGATGTCAAAAATCCAAAAAGTCCTAAGGAACCAAGGTCTGTAGCGATACTGGTCCAACGATTCATTACCGTCCTACTTGGCCAGTGTCGCCACGTACGAACAGGCTGTCAGTTAGTGCTAGCGACAGGACAGCAACAAGTGTACAACCAAAAAATAAGCCCATCTGACAGCAGTCCTCCAGTAAAGCAATCGTTTTATACCAGAATCTTTCAGGGTTCCTGCCTTTTTACCGGAACATTGCAGAGTTTTCCTCCCCTTGACGTGCCACATCGAAGGCAGTAGACGGTCGGTTACAAGACCCTTCCTGCAACATCAACGGAAAACCCGATGCCGAAAACGTTCTAAACCGATCTTCACACGCGGATTTGCCTTTGGGAACGTTTTCTTTAATGGAGGCTAGTTCCTTATGATTGGTTCCTCAAGGTGATCTCTTCGAAAACATTGGCATGATGACTAGTTTTGTCTGTAGCTTGTAGAGTTTATTAATGTCCAGGCTTGCAACGGTCGGCGCAGCGGCACAAAAAAACATGCCAGTTTCGATCTGCGAACACTCCTAACGTGTAAGTATCGCAGCAGTGTCATCATGCTGCTGATAGAACGGCCGGACAAATGGCGACGGCTTTGTTCCTCAGGATGCGCTTCAAAAACCTATTTAAGCGTTGCAAAGAAAAAGTACGGTTCGCAGACAGGCCAACATTAAAAAACAAAACGCGGCCCATCCAGCTCAATCGGGCCCACTCCCCACCGCCGTCCCACCTGGCCCTTGCACCACAAGCTCGAAGCAAACGCTTAAACATAAACAAAAAGTCAGAGTCGCACTCCGGCCAGCATAAAAACAAGTCAGGCTTGGCTAAATGGGGCCAAAACCCCTGCTCAGTGGGACCCCCCCCCGGTCCCACCTGGCCCATGGAGCCTAAGCAGGAGACGGGGCAGCATAAAACAAGGCCAGCTTAGCATGAAAACGGAAACCGCTAGCATAGATGGAGAAACCTCGGGCATAAGAGGAGAACCCATGAGCATGGAGGTCGATGGAGACATGGAGGTGGCCAGCATAAACATAAAAACCTTGAGTCTTGAGCATAAAAATTAAGATCCAGCCCCTCCCAGAAGTCTACAGCCCTTGGGCCTCGAGGGCTTCGGGTCCGGAGAGGACGGTCCCTTCTGCGACGCCCGGAGTGGCGGCCAAAGAAGTGGCCAAGGCCTAAGCTAAAAAGCACCGCTTCGGGTTCCGTCTACGGCTTAGGCTTCCTCCAGGGCTTTTCAAAGGTTCTATATTCTGATTTTGAGTTTTGAAGGCTTTCGAGTCTTAAGGCTTGTTACTATGATTCTTGTCGTTTGTGGCCGTGAGCAGTGCCGGTCCTGCTCGTCTTACTTGATCTTGATCTTTCTGCCATCACTGTTTATCTTCTCCTTTGGTGTACACATCCAATCATAGATCACCATAGCCACTACTAGTACTACGGTTCATTGAACAATTGGTTCTGGAAGCATCGTGACTTGTGAGTTTCTAAAGTTCTACAGAGAACTGCTCAAGTCTTCGATCTGACACTGAATTTAAAGATGGCTGAACATGACAAGCTCCGAAACTTATCAGTTGGGCGAACTCTTCAACGTGATAGATTGGTTCTGGAAGATATAGGCTTGAGATACAATCTGTTCTGCTGGGGGATGAGGCTTCAAGATGGTAGAAGTCGGGGAATCAGAATCCACACTCTCAGGTGCATTTCACCTGCAGGTTCCTGGCCTCGATATCCACGAACTGACCGCCGCGCTTTGCCAATGAGCCAAGGCGTCCGCAGAAGACCAAGCGCCCAGCCTTGAAGTGAAAACCAAACGCTTTTCACCAGCCCTGTCTACAGCACATGAGTGCTCAAAATTGCAATAGTTTTCTTGCAAGGTGGTGGCGTGGAGCGGAACAGGCTGCAGGTACGATAAATACACACACATCTAGACAGCAGGTTGTGGCGTTATGCATGGTCTCGAAACCATCCTCGACCAAGGACAGAACTGCCTCAAGGGATGGTCACAGGACTTTGAATCTTCGCCCTCTGCTACTCGGCTACCTACTACCTATGTAAGTCCTGTCTATGTCCGTGCGCATAGGTCCTTCTCTACGACGTGGAGGACATCTAGCATGACTCGGACATCTGGTCAAGGCAAGCATCTCCAACTGCATCCTGCCGACCCAGTACATAAGGGGACTGTCGTCCTATTCTGGGGCAAAAAGAACTGAGTACAGAACTTCTCCTGAGAAAAAGAAGAAAGAAGGCTCGTGCAAAGCTGGCGAAGCCAGACACACTGCATTGAGTGGACTGACTGGCGGTGATACACAGCCCTGATACAACGGCTTCTCGCAGCGAAGCCAGCTCAAGGGCCACCGAACTGCAAACCGTGGCACCCCCACCGATCGGAGGCGATCATGTGTTCGCAGGTACCGCGTGCCCTTGAAGCAGCATATGCCTGAAAACTTTGATTGTTCGGCATCTGTGGACGATCAAGGCTTTGTACGTGGTATTGTTTGGGTAGAGAGTTTCAAGCAACTGGTGATTGTAGAGGGCATTCTCTAAATATTTTCGCATTCTGAAACCATTGGTGTATTGCAGGCTTCAGGTGTAAATAAAGCGCGGATATTTATAGCCTGCTTGATCCATTCATGCAGGCCTTAACACCAGCGCAAAGGGGGTGACAGGTCAGCCGCTTCGTCCCTCCCGCAGCAAGAGCACTCGTCAGGAGTGGTAAGCACAGTAACAGGACTGGGTGAAGACTCAAGTCAATGCCTCTACTCGAAGAAGCCTGGATCGCTGTGGCAATGAAGTACTTTACCAGTCACTGAAAGGTGTTCCGGAAGCGTCCGACATTGGGGGTATGGCAGTTGCTTGTTCGGTCGAGTTCTGCACTTTATCGTCCCGTTTTGGAACTGGAGAGAAGACATTGTGTCGATCTTCGGGCTTGTTAGCTTGTGATTTTCTGATCGATGATAGCCCTCGAATTTTGTTGAAATCCGTACGCCTGCCAGGAGCTGAAGCCCTGCACAGCTCTATGCAAGGCGAAGCAGCTTTCAGCATCGCTGACTGTGGCCACCCTGAAGGCAGGTTGCGAGCATTCTGGCTCTCGAAACTTTGGGGACTATGTGTTCGTTGAAAGCACACTCCTCCCAGCTTCTCCCAAAGAAATCCGGAGAGCCACGCACCCATAATAACGATCATGGTAGAACTTCAGATTCAATGTGGATTTAACTTCGATTTTATGCCTTTGCTGTGTGTGGTTCAGGTGCGCGGCTGGAGGGCTTAGATGGCTTAGATTCGAATTTAATGCTTTACGGTCATTTACGGTGGCGAAGGCATAAATTCGAATTTAATTCCACATTGAATCATGTCCCGGAATGGAGGGCGATTGGATTTGAATTTAATCTCCCATGGGTTGAGGGATCTGAAATTTGGATTTACCGGCCCTTTCCAACGCAAGGGACTTATTCGAATTTAATCCGGGAATGCCGACTGAAGCTTAGATCCAAATTCAAATCTGCAGGTTGTCCTCGCCGCAGGGTTTGAAATCGAATTAAAATGCTCAGGCTTTGGTCCTTGCAGGGTTGAAAATCGAATACAAAGAGACTAGAGAATTTCGAAAAAGCCAAGAGAAGTGGAAAACAAGGAGCAAACCGCCCGAAAGGAACTAGATAATCTCAGAAGAAGGAGCAAGCCGCTCGAAAGATACTAGAGAATTTCGAAAGAGACTAGTGAATGTGAAAACCGGGAGCACAACGCTCGAAAGAGAGTAAAGAAAATCGAAAAAGACTAGAGAACATGAAAGGAAGGAGCAAACCGCTCGAAAGGAACTAGAGAGTTTCAGAAGAAGGAGAGACTAGAGAATTTGAACACAAGGAGCAAGTCGCTCGAAAGAGACTCGATAATTTCGAAAGACTAGAGAATTTCAGAACAAGGAGCAAACCGATTGAAAGAGACTAGAGAAAAATTGAAATCAAGGAGCAACCCGCTCGAAAAGAACTTGATAATTTCAGAAGAAGGAGCAAACCTTTCCAAAGAAACTAAAGACTTGCGGAAGGGACTAGATAAATTCAGAGCTAGGAGCAAACCGCTCGAAAGGGACTAGAGTAACTAGAGAATTGCAGAACAAAGAGAAAACCGCTCGAAAGAGACTAGGGAAACTCGAAATGACCAGACAACATGAAAACCAGGAGCAAACCGCTCGAAAGGAACTAAAGAGTTTCAGAGCAAGGAGCAAACCGCTCGAAAAAAAAACTGGAGAATTTCGAAAGAGACGAGAGACTTTGAACACAAGGGGCAAACCGCTCGAAAGGAACTAGAGAATCTCACGAAAGGGACTGGACAATTAAAACCGGAACTAGAGAAATTGAAAACAACGAGCAAACCGATCGGGCGGAATTAGAGAATTTCAGAACAAAGAGCAAGCCGCTCGAAAGAGACTGGAAAATTTCGAAAGAGACGAGAGAAATTGAAAACAAGAAGCAAACCGCTCAAAAGGAACTGGAGTAACTAGAGAGTTTCAGAAGGGGCAAAACGTTCGAAAGAGACGAGACATTTCGAAAAAGGCCAGAGCAATTGAAAACAAGGAGCAAACCGCTCGATAGAGACTAGCTTTTTCGACAGAGACTAGAGACTTTGAGCGCTAGTCCCTTTCGAAATTCTCTAATCGCTTTCGAGTGATCTGCTCCTTGTTCTGAAATTCTCTAGTTCCTTTCGAGCGGTCTCTAATCTCTTGCGAAATTCTCTAGCCTCTTTCGGGCGAATTGCGCCTTGCCTGAAACCCTCTAGTTCCTTTCGAGCGGTTTGCTCCTTGTTCTCAAATTCTCTAGTCTTGTTCACGCGATTTGCTCCTTGTTCTGAACTTCTCTAGTTCCTTTCGCGCAGTTTGCTCCTTGTTTTCAATTTCGAAATTCGCTAGTCTCTTTCGAGCAGTTTGCTGCTTGTTCTGAAATTCTCTAGTTGCTGTCGGGTGTTTTGCTCCTGTCTTTCATATTCTGTAATATCTGCCGAAATTCTCTAGTCTCTTTCGAGCGGTTTGCTCCTCTTCCTGAAATATTCTAATCTCTTTCGAGCGGTTTGCCCCTTGTCCTAAAAATCCCTAGACCCTTTTGAGCGGTTTTCTTCTTTGTTTGAATATCCTCAGTTTTTCCAAGCGGTTTGCTCCTCTATCTGTCCCTTTGCAGCGGTTTGTTCTTCTGTTTCAATATCTGTAGTCTCCATCGGGCGGGTTGCTATTTTTCTGAAAATCTGTAGTTCGTTTCGAACGGTACCGGTTTGCTCCTTGTTTTCAAACCCTCTATTCTTTTTCGAACTTCTCTAGGTCTCTTTCGAGCAGTTTGCTCGTTGTTCTGAAACTTTCTAAGTTCCTTTTCGACTGGTTTGCTCCTTGTTTCCAAACTCTGTAATGTCTTTCGAAATTGTCTAGTCTCTCTCGACCGGTTTGCTCATTGTTGTCAGTTTCTCTAGTCGATTTCGACAATATCAACTCTTTCGAGCGGTTCGCTCCTTGTTTTCAACTTCTCCAGTCTCTTTCGAAATTCTCTGGCCTTTTTCGGGCGGGTTGCTGCTTGTTCTGAAATTCTCTACTTCCTTGAGCGGTTTGCTCCTTGTTTTGCACTTCTCTATTCTCTTTCGAAATTCTCTAGAGTCCCCCGAGAGATTGGCTCCTTGTTCTGAAAATTCTCTAGTTCCTGTGGAGCGGTTTGCTAGTTGTTTTCAGTTTCTCTAGTTGAAATCGAAAGTCTGTAGTCGCTTTCGAGCTTGCTCCTTCTTCTGAAATTCTCTAGTTCCTTTGGACGGTATGCTCCTTGTTTTCCAAATTCCGTAGGCCTTGTTCTGAATTTCTCTAGTTCCTTTCGAGTGTTGTCCTGCGTGTTTTCAGCCTCGCTAGTCTCTTTCGAAATTCCCTAGGCTCTTTCGAGCGGCTTGCTCCTTGTATTGAAATTCTCGAGTTCCTTTCGAGCGGTTTACTTCTTGTTTTCAATTTCTCTAGTCTGTTTCGAAATTCTCTAGTCTCTTTCGAGCGGTTTGCTCTTTGTTCTCAAATTCCCTAGTCTCCAAATACTCCAGTTTCTTTTGAGCGGTCTGCTCCTTCTTCTGAAATTCTCTTTTCCCTTCGAGCGGTTTGCTCCTTGTTTTCCACTTCTCAAGTCTGTTTCGGAATCCTCTAGTCTGTTTCCAGCGGTTTGCTCCTTGATTTCAAACTAGTTTATTGCGGAATTCTCTAGTCTCTTTCGAGCGGATGGCTGCTCCTTCTGAAATTCGCTAGTTCCTGTTGAAATGCTTGCCCCTATTTATTCACTTCTCTAGTCCTGTGTTCGAAATTTTCTAGTCTCCTTCGAACCATTT
Source organism: Symbiodinium necroappetens (assembly GCA_905231915.1). Taxonomy (NCBI): domain Eukaryota; class Dinophyceae; order Suessiales; family Symbiodiniaceae; genus Symbiodinium; species Symbiodinium necroappetens. The sequence goes on from CAJNJA010008560.1 coordinate 14,251, forward strand.
GCTCCTCGTTCTGACATTGTCTAGTTCTTTTCGATCGGTTTGCTTCTTGTTTTCAATGTCTCTAGTCTCTTTCGAGCGGCCTGCTCCTTCTTCTGAAACCCTCCAGTTCCTTTCGAGCGGTTTGCTCCTTGTTTTCAAATTCTCTAGTCTCTTTCGAGCGGCTTGCCCCTTGTTCTGAAGTTCGCTAGTTCCTTTCCAGCGGTTTGCTCCTTGTTTTGAATCTAGCGAGTCTCTTTCGGGCGGTCTGCTCCCTCTTCTGAAGCTCTATAGTTCCTTTCGCGCGGTTGGCGCCTTGTTTTTCGAACTCTCTAGTCCCTTTCGAAATTACCTTCTTCTGAATTCCTCGAGTCTCTTTCGAAATTCTGTAGTCTCTTTCAAGAAGTTTGCTCCGTCGTCTGAAATTCTCTACTTCCTTTCGAGCGGTTTGCCCCTTGTTTACAAGTTCTCCAGTCTCTTTCGAGCGGCTTGCTCCTTTTTTTGAAGTTCTCTAGTCTCTTTCGTGCGGTTTGCTCCTTGTTTTCAAACTCTCTAGTCTCTTTCGAAATCCTCTAGTATCTTTCGAGCGGTTTGCGCCTTATTCTGAGATTCTCGAGTTTCTTTCGGGCGGTTTGCTCCTTGTTTCAATTTCTCTAGTTTCCTTGGAAACTCTCGAGTCTCTTTCGAGCGGTTTGCTCCTTCTTTTGCAAATCTTTATTTCCCTTGGAGCGGTTTGCTCCTTGTTTTCAATTTCTTTAGTCTTTTCGAAATTCTCGAGTCTCTTTCGAGCGGTTTGCTTCTTCTTCTGAGATTCTCCGGTTCCTTGCGAGCGGTTTGCTCCTTGTTCTGAAATTGTCTACTCTCTTTCGAGCGGTTTGCGCCCGTGTTCTGAAATTCTCTAGTTCCTTTCGAGCGGTTTGCTCCTTGTGCTGAAATTACCCAGTTCCTTCCGAGCTGTTTGCTTTGTAAGTTCAACTTCTTTAGACTCTTTCAATCGCTCCTTGTTCTGAAGCTGCTTAGTTTCTTTCGAGCGGTTTTCTCAAGTCTCTTTCGAGCGGTTTGCTCCTTGTTCTGAAATTATCCAGTTCCTTCCGAGCGGTTTGCTCATTCTTCTGAATTCCTCGAGTCTCTTTCGAAATTCT
>CAJNJA010008561.1:0-15368 GCA_905231915.1 Symbiodinium necroappetens
TGGTGCTGCGACTACTACTACTACTACTACTACTACTACTGCTACTGCTACTGCTACTGCTACTACTACTGCTACTGCTACTGCTACTAGTACTACTACTACTACTACTACTACTACTACTCGTCGTCTATAAACAAGGTGAAGTGGTGGCAGAGGGTTTTGCGTCTCTGGGTGTGACGGGTGAGCTGTCACAAGGATTCCGTGACACCACAGGGCCGACCAACTGCGAAACCATAAACGAACAAACCAAAGCAATGCATGTTGCAACGACTATTGGTGGTCTATGGCATCAATGTAGATTTCACCGTTGTTTTTGCAGTTAGGGTGGGGCTTCGGGGCATGCACGCATTGCTGGAACACAGGCTTAGTGATTCGTGTTAAGGTTGCTCAAAGAACGTCATATCTCGTTTTTCAACAGTTTTGTTGTGTGGTGCGGGAAGTTGTAGAACAGCGGCCCTTACCATGCGTTCCAAAGAGTCCCATATGTTCTGTACCATTGCTTCAGGTGCTGATCCCACAGATTCCCAGATTGCTGGGGCCCGGCCTGAACAAGGACTGGATGGTTGCGCGTTGACCGGGGCCATCGTGAAGTTCTTGATAGTTGTGCGTCTGATGACTGAGAAGCGCATCCACCCCTGAATATAGCACAATATAGTATGATATATTTCAATACAATATAATGTAATTAATATAATATATTTTTAATATAGCATAATATGATGTCATATCATATCATACGACATAATATAGTATAATATGATATATTATAGAATATTATATTATATTATATCATATTATAGTATAGTATAGTAACGTAGTAAAGTATTATATATATATATATGATGTTTTCGGCTTGAGCGCTCCTGGCCTGCAGGCCGGAAAGTTCCCCACTCTCGTGCAGCACTCTGACAATCTGGAGACCAAAGTCACCGAAGTGCGAAGCCAGGCGACTGGAGACACCCCGTGCTTTATCTTGCTACAAAGAGCACAGCATTAGCAGGTGAAGTTTCAGCTCAAGAAGGTGCTTTGCATGGGCGTCGCAGTCGGCAACGTCGCCATGACCCCGGATGAGCTGAGGCACCCCGAGGGCGCATGGTACGAGTGCTGACCATTGTGCAAAACACAACGGCTCCCGACGATAGCTGTTTTGCCTGAAGCACAGGCAGAACTGTCTGATGGCCATCAACTTCCTGGTGTCGCTGCTGAAGAAGAACTGGAACAATGCAGCTTGGCCTATCTCCTCGGTCGCTGTTGCTTCAGCAAGGGAAGAGAAGGCACATAATCAGATCCAAGCAGATCTACCAACAACTGAACTTTCCCAGCGCTGGGCTTGTCCCCTGCATGCAACGATCGGAGGACAACTGCACAATAGCTTGCACTTGTCATGTTCTACCGTGCATCCCTTGAATTTGTGTGGTATTTGTACGAGCTGGATTCGATCTCAGTTTTCGGAACCGCACTCACTTCAAACGTGGGAACAATCGCTCTCCTTTCCGCGAAATCCTGAAATGAGTCGGGCCTGGAAGAGTAGTTTAAGCTACGTGTTTACGAGGGTCGGCTTGGCTCATGGAGGTTGTGGCAAGAACAGCGCTGTGTCCGTTGTGGCAGGTGAAGAGATTGCACATCAAGAGCACCATGGGCAAGCCTTTCACGATTTACGGATGAGATGCTGAGACGGCTGCCCCGGGACAGAGAGTGGCTGCCCAAAAGACTTTCTGTGTGGGCGTCGCGGTCCGTGCTTCGTGGGCTCGAGTCTTGTTAAGTGCCTAGTGAACTCATGAACTCATATTTCCTAGTTAGGTCGTCTTCAGATTGGAAGCATTTCGTCTCGCTACAGGGCTCACTACAAAAATAAACTGCTAGCCGTCAGCAGCACACCGTGATACCCGTTTTTGCTACGCAAGAGCACCCCAGCATTCCACGAATGACCCGCATTGCAGAGGCGTAGCAATGTGCGAGCTCGTGGTAGAGTCTATGCCGCCATGTTCGATATCTTCGTCAATGCTTCCGCTCAACCGCTGCACCCAAGCTAGCAAGTGGTCCAAAGTGATCACATTCAAGAACTGCCAGCTCATTTTCCATTCGAGCCCACGGGCATGGATGTCTTTACTGAACCACATTGGCTGTCCTGGTCAATTGTGTATTCTACAGATGCTTCTTTGTTCTCCTAGAATTAGAAGCAATCCCACTGCAAGCGGCACGTGATGCAGAAGCCAAGCCCAACAAAAAAAGGCGTCTGAACTAGGACAAGGTCCTTCATGCCCATCCATGAAAGGCCATGTCAAAGCATGCCCATGTCGCCACTGAAGCGCCGCTCGGTTATACTAACTGACTTTCGAGGGGCCATGGCCTTCTCCCGCTTTGTCCTTCCAACCTCTGAGGCAAGTCAGTTCCGGTGACTTGGAGCAGCCGCCGGGACGAATTTTGATCATATGCAAGTGTGCAGCGCTCCACAGCCACCGAGGTTCTTCCAGTTCTTGCAATGCCAGCTTCGAATGGAAGCTGGCCGCTGCATGGGAGCGACATTGGAGCTGCAGGATCAGCAGGCCGACTCTCACGTTCTCCTGGGGTGCACTGCTTCTTGCCCAAGTCCGCGAAGGCTAGAGCGATCTGGCCGTATTTTGAGGAATGGGTGCAGCCCAACCTTGGCAAGAAGGACTTGACAGTTGAAAACCGAATCAAGGAACCGTGGTCTTGCCTTGAGACAGGAGAAATGGATGCCCTTCCATACAGCCTCTTGGCCTGCGTTGACTGTGCCACGTGATGACCGGTACATCGGGAGCAAACTTTTGCATACAGGTCTTGGGCGCCCATGAACTCTTCATCGTGGAGAACATCCACCACAATCCTGAGCTGCAGTGGGATGAGAAGTGTGACTTGGACCTGGCGAGTCTGCAGCGCAAAGACGAGCTAGCTCACGCTCACCCGCTTGTCAAGGCCGATTCTTGGCGATGTTCGTGCCTTGCCCTTGGACAGCTCGAAGCTCCGGTGACAAGCTTGAACACACCCTGTACCGAGGTTCAGGGCACACTGCCGCGGCACCATCTTCCGAGTAGCTTGGACGAATCCCAACAAACTCGTCGGGTTTGGGCATTTGATGGCTTTGATTTGCAACCTGGCCACCCAGGAGGCTCAGCTTCCTCATATGCGACGCGACGAATTCTGGAGGACTCGGCGCTTGCGATAAGAATCTCAAATCTACAGCCCCCTTTTCGCTTCAAGTATTCAAGGAAGTGTGAAAAGTGTGCTGCCTGGTGCAGAGATCGCAGGAATCCCATCTCCTACTTCAAGGAGAGCGGAAAGATCACCCGCAGCATGCTGGCGCAGCTGGGACGGATACGATACGTACTGCAGTCCTTTTGCGATTTTCCCTGACCTGGCGCTTTTTTCAGTCTTCCTGCAGGTATCGCAAGAAGACGGGACATGCTTTGCAGACCTCGGCCTTCCTTGCCATCCCGAAGCGGCTCTGCCAGGCTCACCATCCATCCAGCACTGCTCGAATGCTTTGACCTGGGAGCAAGGACGACGACGAGAATTTGGTCCAAAATGTGGCCCAGAGGACTCGAACACTGCTGGAGGCAGCTAGGGTCGCTCTGTGACAATCACATCTTCCGTCATCGTCCTGTCAGGTTGCAGAACAACTGTGGCCAATCCTGCACAATGACAGTCTGGCAAGCATGGAGAAGTTCGAGGCCAGGGTCGTTCCGGCACCTCCCTGTCCGTCTGCTGCTCTCCAGCCCTGGGCATTCAGGAAATTTCGCGGACGATCCAATCAGGATATTGTCTTGGCGAGACATGGGCAAAGATGCTCATGGTGAGATCTGGCATGTGTTGCATGCTGCATCACCTATGGGTTGGCATCACTGCATGCTGCTTGGCGTGTGAGAGTGCACCAGATTTGATTGGACGACGCTTCTCATTCGGCAGGTGAGCATTGACATTGCTTACCCGAACGAGCAATTGCTGGCAAATAGCTGTGATGCGCAAAGCTTACTTGTCTTGCACGTGATGGCAGAGCCTCAAACTGCTTGGATCTTGGAACATCCTGAACCTGAAGCTTTGGGTGCAGGTTGGCGTCGGAGCCCTGAAGGCACTCCAACGACTCTTCAATGGTAGTTGTCATGCCCTCAAGTGCCCTCAACAGGTTACCGCATGTTGCCGCCCAAGTGTCCCCAACCCTGACCCGTCTACTGCTGAGCCTTTCGAGGTCCTTTAGACATGCGGGAGGCCCTGCGAAGGGCGACCAAAGCGGCCAACGAGTCGCAGCGCCGGGCGGCTCGAGGCTTTTGGAGCCTCCTCAGCCAGGCGGTGCTCGGTGAGGTTGTTGGGGGCGCTCCAGACGGCGAGCATAGTGAGGGTGAGGGGTTGATGGCCAGTGCATCAAGCGCTTCCATGCTCTGCAGTTGTCTTGGTAGTGGTTTCGTCGATTGCTATGCCAGGTGGAGGCTATGGCGAAGAATCGCTTCGCAAAGCTACCGTTAGTTCTGCAGCAGGTGGAACAGCTGGACGATGTACACACATGCATGCACTGCTGCTTGCACATGGGCAGGTGTCCACGGGCGTCGGTCAGCTCAGCCCAGTCACAATGCAGGCAGTGGAGCACATTGTTGTTTTGCCGTTTCTTGCTGTGGAGAGCCAGCCGTTTCTTAGTGGAGAGCCAGGTACAGCTATGTGAATGGCGCCAGTTCATGGATCACCTCGCGAAGGCCAGAGCATTGCAGCATCAAGATCACAGCAGTTCGCAGAGCCTCCCGACTGCGCTCCACAGGCTGGAGCTTCTGTGCTCACAAGCAACGGCTGCTTCATTGACGTAGCTGCCTCAGCCTCCTCACCTCCTTAGTGGTTCCGGGTTGCAAGCATCCAGAATGGCCCGTCGCCCCGCGGTTCTGATTGTTCTAGTGATTCGAGTTTTTTCAAGCGAAACTTTTTACTCATGCACACGCGAGCTGCACAGTGCTGCAAGAATGGAAGCAACGCAGGCTGGTATACCCGGTCATCCCCTGACTGTGTCCACTGTACCAGTACCTTCAAGGTTTAGCCCGCAGCTTTGTAAGGATGATGATGGCGAAGAGGTACCAGCCGAGGGACCTGTGCAGAAGGCGAGGGTCCTCTTTGTCTAGGTCGGCGAAGCATCTATAAACCATAAACCTGCCCCTCCTCTTGAAGTCGCTTCTGATTCCTAGAATCCGTGCTCCAGCTCTGTGTTGACTCGCTGCAGTATCGCCGGGTCACTGGCAAGCAGCAACAAGGCCGAGGGAGAGGATGAATCCTTGAGACGCACACTTCATTTTCATGCAGGCATGGTCTCGCAAGCAGATGCTGAGTTGCGCGATGCGAGCCAGCGCTGCCACAATCCGCCTCGCATTGAGGCTCGGCCGCTCGTCGTGCAATGCCACTGTCACGATTGTACGACTCACTGCATGACTACGTCGTGCTAGGTTCATCCAGATTCGCAGTTTCGTTTTTGCTTTGCCTTGACGGTCTCTTCATACGATATACAAGAGGGCCAAGAGCACTCCAGAGGGAGCTCCTAATTGTGATGGCACGGCAGTCTCTTTACGAAACGACAGATTAGTCCTCAGTTTACTTCTCACTGCCACAGGCTTTGAGCGACTCGGAAGACGACAGGCCAATCCTCTCCCTTGCCGAGGCCTGCGTTTGCCGGTCCAGCCAGAGTCACTGAACTGAACTCAGATAGCTTAAAACCGGATGATAGATTGTATCCGCAATACGCGCGAGCCTGAGACTTCTTCATGCACGAGGCGGAGGTTTCAAGGACACGCTGTTAGTGCGGCCCACTGCCTTCCACAGCCTTAGAACGTGAAGGGCACGGGACCCACGTACTGACCTGCCTTTTGCTGGAGGCATCCAAGCCAGCCGCAAAAGTCAAAACCGCTTGTCCAAGCAATCGAGCGGAGGCTTGAGTGCACATCGTGTACCTGTCGGACAGCATACTCATGCCTTCACTGTGCAGGAACCCCAGCTCCCGGCGCTTGGAAAACACGAGGTTGGCAGAAGTTGTTGCCAGTTTCGAATTTGGCAAGCTGCAGCTGCTACGAGTGCCATGGGAGATACCAACCCGCATGGGGGAAAAAAGCATTCAGCGCGTCGCTGGCTGCCGCTGGCTAGCATTGCTGAGCTATTGGCAGGCTGCATACCTTCAGCAGGAGCAAGCCGTGCTGAGGAAAGAAACCGCCCGGGGTCCTGGGACTGTCATGTAGCCGCTCAAGATGCTTGCAGAGAGATGCGGTTGCCTTTGTTCTCGCTGCCAAGGTGAAGAAGCATGGGGCCGCAAAGCTGCTAAAGGCGACTGCGATCGTGCTGCACAGTCCCCCTTCTGCCTGCCTGCCTGTCTGTCTGGCATGCACACTGCAAAAGCACGCTGCTCCGCCGCTCCAGTATCATGCGGCACCGACGTTTTGAGAAGCATGCAGCATCACGTCCATCTCCCTCGAGCAATCACAAGCTTGCAGTTTGCAGCAAGCTGGCAGCCAAAAACTTCGCCCGTGCTTGAGAAGTCGAAACAGCGCGATTCGGGCACTTGCCCTGTTCGAGCTCTGCACTTCAAGTACATGGTGATTCAAACGCTCCTGATTCGAGCACGCGATTCAATACAGGCCGGTCCACTGGATTTCGAGCCCCGCGCAGCACCGCTCCCGCCCCCAATTCAGGCTTGTACTGCTCATCTACTTAGTCTCTCTCCCATTCAGGTCTCTACGTTTCTACGGCACATGGACTTTAATCAAATTTCGCATCGAGAGCTAAGGGTTCTGGGCCCTCCTGTCATGTTGTTGATCTGTGTACTTTCTTACCTGGTTCCGTTTCCTTTATAAAATCGGACTCTCATACTGCAAAGACCGATGCACTCCCTGACAACACCAGATTTGTGCACTGACAACAAGCGTCGCGGATCCAGGATCGCAGGAGGGCTATCGAGCGACAAATTCACGCACGAGCACGGCAGATTTGGGCACCACCAAGGATCCGAGCTGGGCTGGAGGGATCTGGGACGTCAGCCGATGTGGTACCTGTAGACAATAGAGGACACGAAAGAAACGACACCTGCCCCCACAAAGGAAACCTAACGAGGGCTCGGGCACGAAACCCCATAAATACTGAAACGACGAGAGGGGCGAACACGAAGAGGGCAATGTAGAGTTTGCCTTGACACGTGGACACTGTGGTGCAGCGAAGCATGGAGAAGGATGGCGCCCCACGTGGATTCTATTGCTGCTCGTAAACAGTTGTCTGAAGCACTGGGCCTTTGTGAAACGAACAATAATCGTGAAAACTCAGGGTCTCAACCATCCATTCCCTGAGACATGGTGTCTTGGATGTTTGGCACCAGCTGCATGCACTGCTAATCAATTTCTCGATTGCCACGTGGCTTAAACTCGACGGAAGCGGCCAAGCTGTCCTTCACGTTCTTCGGGTTGCACAAGGCTAGTTTCGTTACACGACCGGTCATCCTTCGAGTCTCCGCCACGTTGGCCACGTGTCGATGCCAAGTCCTGCATGCACATGACCTGACCGTGCAAAAGGCCGCCCGGGAAGAGTTGGACTCCGCGAATGCAGCGTACCAATCGTTGAAGGTCCAGGCACAGAATGAGCCATCTGGAAGCGCCTGCTTTGCGGACGTCATGAGTTCCAGGTCAGGGAAGCCATGTGCCGAAGGGACACCTGTCAGGAGGCTGCTCCGACCGAGTTTGACAGATTGGAGGGGCGATGCGTTGTCACACGCCTAGCGGGGTTTGAGGAAGTCACATCGAGGGTAAAGGAAGGAACGGGACAACGTTGAGTCTGCGTAGCACATTTACGACGCAGATTCCTGATTGTTAATGGGTTGTGTTGGGATATGCAGGGTGAGCTTGCAGGGGTTCGAAATCGTGAGGGGAGCTGCCAAAGTGTAAGATTTGTATTGCAGAAAGTCAGCAGAGCTTCTGCGCTACTGCGGTGCCAGGCCCTCAACCAAGCAGAGCCTCTTGGCTGTACCGCATAGTCGAGGTTGAAACTTAGCAGTTTTGGCAAGTGGACCCAGCGTCGAAGGCTGCCTAGCCTGAGCTCATGTGCTACTCGCAGCATCTTCCGATTGGATGTGCGCAAGGCTGGACGTCATGGAGCAAAGCGAGCTCATGCAGCAATCGCAGTGGGATTTGGATTGCTTGAAGGAGATCCCGTGAAAGTTTGTTTGTCAGGATGTCCAGCGGTGTGCATTGGCTCGAGTGTTGGCGATTCCTGACTGGTAGCACGTAGGACGCGAAGAATCGGTGTCTTGTCAGGAGACCCTCACCCAGCTGGACGCCAACTATGAAAGGGTCCCAGTAGATGTGGCGAAGTCTTCATGGGACTGCGATCGGGAGAATGCAAGTCCGTACTTTGTCTCACCGTAAGGCAGCACTTTCAACTGCCGAGCAGAAAGGCCACCTCCTCGATATCACACAGGCATCCGGACACAACTGATGGCAACTCTGCCTGCTGAAGCTCTGAATGCATCCAGGCATGTGGCCGCATGTTGCGATCTCAGACGCCTTTCAGGCTGCGAATTTTGCGGATGTCGGAGTCTGCTGGAATGTCCGGAATCGTGCTAGCCAATGTGACGTAGCAAACTGCAGGGCGCAGAGTCCATTGCTTGAGGCCAGCTTTGGCAGAGCGTGTTGCAATTGCTTCATCCGCAAGGAGCGTCGATTACGGTTGTTGCGCTTTGACGAGATGAAACATGATGTGTGTTGACCGGATGTTGCTGCTTCAGAGCTCTTCGGCGAGGCAGTCGACCATGCAAGACTTCTTGAACGTGCGGCCCCGAGAGTGTGCTGTCTCGCCTGGCTTCGTTGATCCGACTGTCGTTCCTCATGTCCTTTCTCAGGCTGTTCAGGACGATTGCGAGGCGCATCGGCGAGTTTACTGGAGCACAAGCTTCGCTAGATGTCAATGCCTGCGATTGGTGCAGGCTTCACACGCTAGGTATGAAGAGCTCGAAGACAAACACGCAGCAGACTCCTCAGCCTTCCAGAACCTTCAGGTGTAACACTTGTACTTGTACCGGCATGTGCTCGTGTGACTCGTGTGTCTAGTTAAAGCAAACACTATGCCTACCCACATGCCCACCAACCTACCTTCCCACCCACCCACCTACCTACATACCTACGTACGTACGTACGTACGCACGCATGAATGCATGCATGCATGCACGCATGTATGTATGTACAGAGGGAGGGAGGGAGGGAGGGAGGGAGGGAGGGAGAGGTACATGGTAAGAGGGGCTTGCCCTTCTTGCCCCTAGCCCTGGCAAAGAGGAGATACATGAATAGAAACACCTATCTCCGTCTAAATTATCGACGAGGTAGAGCGGGATTTCGGGGTCTGTCTTGTTGTGCGCAGTTTTGCTCCCAATCGCAATTTTTGGGGTGAGGGGAGTTTCCATCCGAAGGTTTGTTCACCTTGTGCGATCCGGTTCAACTCTATGCCGGTCATGTTTCTAGCCCGTGATCCGGGTGCAGGTGTGCGAACGAATGATCCATCGATTTTAGCGGGCTCGCCCACGTCCAATGTTGCTGTCGCAGCAGAAGCGTTCGTGTGCCCGGAAGCTCGACGAGAGTTCAAGTCGTCCCGTCCGAAAGGAACGGATATACTTTATTTGTCTGTGTACCCATAGAACATGTGAAAATACAATAAATACAGATAGGTTGACATGACATAAATCCATTATAGTGCACTATGACAACGCACCATAGTTCTGTATCATTTGTTATGTCGTGTAATGTGATTTAAGATGTATGATATCACGCTATGATCCAGATTGTAGTGTGGCATGATATTGACATAGCATTCGACAGTGTCGTACAATACAATGCAGTAGAACGGAACATAATATGATACCATAGAACATTGTCTGTGACAGTAAACGCTTCGCGTCATCCGCCTCGGCCTGGCTGCAGGCGCAGGGCCCAACAAGACGACAAGTGCGGCTCTGACTGCTTGGGCCACGCCCGAGGCGAATAGTATAGTCTGGCATGACATGCTGTAGTGTGCTGCAACATAACAGAATTTAGGAGAGCACAGTAACTAGTATAGTATAGTATATGTCGTATAGTATAGACTAGTACAGCATAGTACAGTACAGTATAGAATAGCAAAAGACGAGTTGGACTGCAATATGCAGTATTTCTTTGCTATGCATGCATGCATGCATGCAGGGTGGTTGGTTGGTTGGTTGGTGTGTTTGGGCATGTGTATATATTACCCTTAGTGAGCGACTTTGCTTGCAAGGGAGTGACACGCGCCTTTCTCAGCGCCTTTTCTCAAAAGAGGAGTTTTGGCTCAAGCCTTCCTGCTTGAGCCATGCCGGAGCCGTGGATTTCTTCGACCACGGACTCCGAGGCATGGAGCTCGTACACAATAGAGGTGGGCGACTACCTAGAGTTCCATGCCTACGATGTCTCCCGCACCAAGCTAGGAATGGTGTTGGGAAGGGAGGACAAGGTGGAGAAGAGAGGCCCCATGGAACAGTGGATCGAGATGACATTCCTGGTCGTGTCGGGGGACCACCTCCTTTGGTGGCTGAATTCGGGGCCAGAAAGGGACCAGAACTGGGAATTTGAGTTTCACTTCTGCAGGGGTGGTGAAAGATCTTGCCAGCAGGGACGCCAAAACAGGAACCTCGACCTCGTCACGGACAGGTTCAGAAACGTCCCCATGGGTCATCTTGCTGTCCCCCGTATAGATTGGTTCAAAAAGAGCCCGTGCAAAAAGTATGACGACGAGGAGGTGGCCATGATGAGTGGTGAGAGGCCTACGGGCCAGAACAACACACATCCCGACACGGCCACGGCCTAGGTTTTGAAGCGCGGGCCTCCCTGTGGCAGAGGCGGAGGATCCAGCCCTGAAGAACCTGTCCGAATTGGAGAAGGAGCTCGGTACGCCGAGGAAAGCGCGCAAAAAGTGGGTAGCTTCCGACCACCATGGTGGAGGTTCTGGATCCCTCAAGAGGGAAGACCGGAGTGACCCGAGTAAGAAGAAGAAGAAAAGAGGAAAGGCGCGCGATGACTCCGGCCACGGCCGTGCAAGGTCTGCTCCGGGCTCCGGGGAAGGACGATGGTTCGGTCAGGAGGTGGGCCATGATCCCAAGGATCCGTCCCTCACTGGCACGCCGGGAAGATCGTCCTCGAGCCCCTCCTCTAGCGACGCTAAGAAGAAGAAAAAGGAAGAAGAAAAGGAAGAAGAAGTGGAAGACCGCAAAGGACAGAGGGCCCTCTGACTCCGGGTCGTTGGTGGACTATGGCAAGGCGCTGGAATTGTCCAGTGGGTCGGTGGCCCGGATGAGTGGGGAAGGGCCTACGGGCCAGGCCTCCCCGAGGGTGATGGGGAGGACCCGGCCGTGAAGAACCTGTCCGAGCTGGAGTAGGAGCTCGGTACGCCGAGGTAAGCGCGCAAGAAACGGGAAGCAACTGACCACCACGGTGGAGGAACATGACCCCCCAAGAGGGAGGACATGAGTGACCCGAGTATGAAGAAGAAGAGAAGAAGAGCGCGCGAAGACTCTGGCCAAGGCCGTGTAAAGTCTTCTAGACTCTGGCTACGGCCGCGTAAAGTCTTCTCCTGCTCCGACGAAGGACAGTGGTTCGGTCAGGACGTGGGCCATGATCCAAAGGATCGGACCCTCACTGACATGTCGGGAAGGTCATCTTCGGCCCCCTTCTCAGGCGAGGCCAAGAAGAAGAAGAAAAAGACAAAGAACAAGAAGGGGGAGAAGCGCAAGACCTCGAAGGACGGAGGACCCTTAGCTCGCGAAGCAAAGGGGACTACGGCAAGGAGTACGCTCTGAGACTGGGAGCCTGCTACAGCGGATACAAGCCATGGTCGGAAGGGGCGGGGAGCCGATCCTCACCACAGATCCGGAGAATGGATTGTGTCGTGATGGAGCTTGGCCCAGAGCAGCTTCAAGGTCAGGACGCTCAGGGAGATGAAGACGTTGCTGGCGGCCCTCGTTCGGATCGCTGCAGGGCATCCTCATGGTGCGGCGGACACGGCCAAGGCCCTGGAACTAAGCACCACGGACGCATCGTGGAACCGCGATCAGTTCAAAGAGCTGCTGGAGCCAGAGGGCCCGAACCTTCTGGAGCGAGTCGAAGCCGTTCTCGCGTCGAAAGAATGGTTGACAGGCTTAGGCTTAGACCCTCCTACCGACGGGTAGGTAGCTGGAACCGTGCCGGCTCATGAGCCAGGTGCCCCCCATGGGGGAGGCTTATCTGATATGCCTCGCGTGGGCTTCCTAAGTTTCGAGGTCGGGCGATAGCGAGGATAAGGGTCCGGGGAAGGATGCCACTGGATATTGGAGAGGCCTTTTTGCAAGCCTCCCAATAAAATCAACAAAAGACTGGAGACATGCCATCACAAAGGGCAGGTCGAGAGGGACAAGGTTAGGTCGCTGCAAAAGTTTTCTTGGATGCCGGGAACAACCTGAAGTCGGCCCTCGGCACTTTTTTCGGGCATACAGCAACCCAGAGAAGCTGCCCCCGAGCGCCGAGCTCACCCTTCGTCCGAGGACCGACCCCAGCACTCTAAGGATCTACTGCCTATCCACCCAGCTCTGGGTCAGCCCGGGCAGGTCGGCGCTACGGAGGATCTCGCGGCGACAAGGTCATCACGGCGTGGCCGAAGCCGGGCTCTGTGGCGTGACTGCCTGCCGGCGGACCTCAAAGCTCTCGATGATTCGAGGCAATACCTCTTGCCCATCATGGGGCTGCCGGACAGTCATAGAGGCTCAAGCGTCAGGGCATCTGACCAGGGACGGCGCAGGATTGTGAAGGCCGGTTACGCTGTGTCCGACGAGGACATCCCTTGGACATGAAGCGCCACCGCATCACTCATGAAGCGGGTGCAGTCAAAAAGTTGAAGGAGATTCAAGGGAGGACTGTGCAGGACACTCTGCCCTACTTTGAGTAGATGACGGCGGTCATGGCCGGAAAGGACTGCTGCCTGGTCCTGGATTCTGAGGGCCTGCAGTCTTGAAGAGTGCCATCAACCTTTTCAAGGCTTCCCCTCTCCTGGGCGCCATCCTTTAGCCTTGCCAAGACGGTGAGGGGAGACGCACTTGGCCTGTCGTCAAAAACCATGGTGAGACCGGCTCTCCGAGTCGTGCCCATGGGCTGGGCGTCCGGTGGTATCAGGCATATCTCGGATGAGATCGCGAGAATCCCTCCCCACGGGGATGTTATCAAGGATACCCCCTCTTCCCAAGGGTTCAGACCACACGATCCTGTACTAGGATAACTTTGTTGACGTCCCTTACCTCCGCAAGGAGATCGCGGAGGAGTAGCGGGTCGACCCTCGGAGAATCACGCCAAGTGTCATGATGTGTTTAACCAGGAGCCTGGGAAAGCAACTGAGTGGTGCTTTGGGTAGAACCCTCCATGGAGGAGTATTTCTTGGCAGGGATAGCAACCTGCACCACCTTTACGAAAAGATGGTTGAGCTCCTGGAGCTCAGCCTGGGTCTGCTCTCCGAGAGGAGAGCGTCAACGAGTTCAGCCTGCGGCATTGGACGGGCAAAGCAGCCTTTGCAACTGCGTTTCGGAGACCCCCTGTACTCGGTCCTGCGGGAGGACCACGGGGCTTGGCAACGCTCCTCAGCGGAGGAGGCAAATGCGATAGCAAAAGGGCCTATCGCGCTGGCTTCCTCAAAGCGAGCCAGTCAGGGCGCTTCGCTTCCTTTGAGCACCCCTACGACCCCTTTCTCTGGGACTTGCCCGAGGCGAAGCCCCTCTATGGAGGAGAGTGGCAGTGGTCCACTTTTGCCCATTGCTGCCATGGCGGAGTCAGGGAGGAAAGGTTGACCGTGGTGCGCTACTCGAGTTCGTTGCACGCGATCCTGCACAAGCCGCGCGAAAGCGACCCAGAGATGTCCTGCCAGGAACACGGAGCCCTTCGGTGCTAAGGCTATGTCCCGGGAGACCTCATGCACCACCAGCTCAAGGGGGCCTCGCAAAAGCTTCAAGATGACCTGGCGGTCCACTGGGTGGTCTCTCAGACCTTTACGTTCCTGGAAACCACTAACACCCAGGGCAGCGTCACAACAGTAAGTTGGGCTTCCGGCTTCATCCCCTTGACGTTGCGGGCTATCTGCAAATGGAACTTCCCCGATCAGCGTCGAGGAAATTTGAGCCGGTGTGCCCATCTCAGCTTCCTGGGGTTCACAGACCGGACTTGCCGAGCTTACGTAGAAGCTGTGGCGGCTTTCTTTGCTTATTGGCGCGCCCTACGGGGCAGACTTCTTCTCCTAGGGTTCAACTGGATGTGCCGCACGCACTTTCGGACTTATCAGCCTTACTTGGGATGGAGCTACCTTGCCGCACCACCCCTTTGTCCTGGTTGGGAGCCAAAGCCTTGGCGGCGGCAGCAACAGAAGTGCAAAGGTATGACCTCGCGCTCCTGGTGCTCCGCGGTTTCACTTCTTTCTGCGGACGATGGAGCTCTTGTCACTCCGTCTTTCCCACGTGCGGCTCTTCCCCAATCAAGGGACATTCGTCATTGCCATCATCAATTCGAGGACCTCGAAAGGCCTGCAGCAACCAAAAATACTTCAGTTTCTCTGAGTCCGGGTAAGCCCGTGTCACCGGGCAAGCCCGAGAGACAGAAATTATGCTCCGTCACCCCCAGTTGTTCGTCGAGAGTTTGCATCTTTGCTTAACTGCATTGGGCTTTGGCCCGACGTCTATCTCCCATTCTGGCTTGGGCCGAACAGTGGTACAAGGGCGTTAGCGTGACCAATCACAACCCGTGTGGACGTGGATGACGCCAGGACCTTTTTGGTTCTGCTGCTCCTTCCCGCCCACGTCACCGCCCTTCGCACTTCCCTGGCGTCCTTTTGGCGGGTGGCTTTGCCAGGGGGGTAACAGTCTTTGGACAGTTGGCGACTGGTAAGTTGGCAGCTGTATCCTCTGGCTTTTTGTTTGTTTGTTTGTTACCTTGGCTGAAAGTGCCAGGGTGAAGGCCCTCTTAAGACCTCCTACGGGAGTGTCACCTACGGGTGCGACCACCTACGGGTGATTGACCTCCTACGGGAGCGCCACCTACGGGTGGGGCTGAGGGCTGTACAGTTGTGTTTGGCCTGCTACGGCCCTCTTCTGGGAGCACCTATCGTGCTGCCAACTTGAGACCTTCCAGCTTCTCTGGGTTAAAAGAATCAGTTGAAAGCTGTTTCGCTGAAAATACCCTTAGTGAGCGACTTTGCTTGCAAGGGAGTGACACGCGCCTTTCTCAGCGCCTTTTCCCAAAAGCGGAGTTTTGGCTCACCTCCTCGTCCCCTCCGCCACCCTTGGCTGAAAGTGCCAGGGTGAAGGCCCTCAAGACCTCCTACGGGAGTGTCACCTA
>CAJNJA010008562.1:200-15368 GCA_905231915.1 Symbiodinium necroappetens
GCATAACGGGGCACTCCCGCCTACAGGGTCACTCCCTGCTGAAAGCAGCAATAAAGGTAGGGGTCAACCCCCCCAATCTCCAAAAATCAGCTGCCTGCCGTTTTGGGTCACACTTGAGCCAAAATGGCAGTCAGCACCAAAGCTTAGAATGATGCATGTGCACCCAAGCCTGCCAAACTCTACACATGTACAAATAAGGCACCATCCCGGGATCAAGTTAGCACAACCCTTGCCCGTTGTGGACATGTTGTTTGTACACACGGCTGCTTGTTCCCTGGCGCTGCCCAAAGCCCACGGCCGTGTAGCGAGTGCATCCGATCTTGTGCGGTTCAGATGAACTTCCACCGCAGACTACAATTGTCTTCCGAACGTTTCAAGCACACAAGGCTGAGAAGAAGATGTTGCCGCATTTGGAGCCAAAAGCATACTAGTACCAGCAATGCAGCCCTCTCATGTAGGGACTTCCGGCTAAGGCCTGTTTTTGTGTGTTGTTCTTCCCCCGTTCTTTCTCAAAGGCCTTGGCGAACGGTTGTAAGTTGTAAACAACGCCTTACAAGTCAATGCGGCACACGCCAAGGTTTTCGTACAACATCAGAGAGCAAACAACCGACAATGCGTGCACTGGCTGTCGCTGGCTGGTCTTGGTGGCATCGCCGAGTTGTGCAAGTCGGAATAAGAATGGGCTCGCAAATGGCAGGACTCGGACAAGTGAGATGTAAACGCGATGGCACACGACAAATTACTGGCAGGCAGTGCAGGTTCTGCGTGAGCGGCGAATAAGTGCGCGGTTGTCAACATCACAAGGCATTGCGAGACATGTTCTTGCTGCCATTTGGTTTACTAGGTGTAGCGGATGTTCATTGCTACTGTAGCAACAACTACGTGGGTGAGGAGTGATATGGACATTTGTCTCGTTCACCACCAGGCGCGCGAGTAACCTGAAAGCATCCGGCCCCAGAGCAACCGTTGTCTTCGTCCATGGTTTCTTTGGCTAGAACAGGAAGCGGAACAGCTTGAAGTGAAGCAGAAGACGGTTCAGCCAAAAGCGTCAGCATCTCACGACGATGAACCTCCTTGCACTCAGCTTATGTTGAGAGACACGTGCCTCATTGCGTATGCTTTGTAGAGTGAAGACTTGGAGTGCAGGCATTTGGCATGAGTTGGTCGGTGCGGTAATCATGCCCAAAACGGGCAAGGGTTCTACTAACTGCCCATCGCGTCTACTGGATGCAATGGCCCCAAAATAGTATAACGCTCCGAATGCAGATGAGCCCAAGCTAGACTCGCAGACCACCCAGCAGATCAACATGAGATGTGCCGTACTGGTGAGCTTTGGCTCGGCTGTCCCGCATTCTGCACCATTCGGATCTTCATAAGTCCCATCGTCGCAGCCTCGTTGGCTGTCGAGGCAGTCTGCAGAAGGAACAACATGCTTTCTCTGATCCATTCGGCCAAGCGACACGAGCCCTGGCACAGGGGCGGCACGAACATACTAGTTGTGGGTGGAGAGTTCACGATGCCTGTGATCCAGTCATAGTACGTGGACCTGAGCATGGCTGACCACACCGACAACACTGATGGAGCAGGGTTGGTGCTGGGTTTTTCTTCGACACAGCTCGTTCTTTGAGAGACAAGGCAGAAGCTAGTGGCAGACAGGTCGCACGCGTACAAAGATGTCGCGCCCCTGGGCCACCGTATGGGACACCAACCCAACCTGAATCAATCCGTCGGTGGTGTCCTTAGCCGCGGAAAGCCAAGCCCCCTTGCAGCTAGGCTCCTATGCTGTTGCCGAGCTAGAGTGCCAAACGGCACCGTTTAACGAAATGCACAACACAGCACCCTAATTCAGCGTTTTTCGCTGGGCTCTACGTGTCAGCCAGCAAGTCCGCCCACCCTAAACCCTGCAGTGTTTGGCGCAGTGTTTCGGTCCGGCGCGTTCCGGCCTCTCAAACCATGGTAGTCTGGGGTGCAAACAACCTTTCCTGTATACATCTCAGTGTCGTTGACGAACAACGGCCCGCCACTGTCGCCGCTGCCAGCTCCAGAAATGTCCTGGATAGGTAGGGCAGCGGCCGGGTGGGACTTCAGATGCTATTTCCATTGCTGTGGCTAGGGTTCCAAAACATTTAAAGTCCATGCAATCCTATTGCCGACTACTGATGCGGGCGCTGGTATCACCATGGTTTGCCCTAGGACTTCAGACTGCTTCTCCTCCTATCTATCGTTCGTGTACTTTTCGAGGCATTCATACATGTTTTGAGCAGGGGACTGGGAAGCAGTTTCACTCATTACTGTATTTAGGTACTGATAAGGGTTGTGATGGTGGCAGCTGCGATGCTGGCGAAAACGGTCATGACGATAACATGATTTCGCATATTGACGAAAACGTGATTTCTCAGCTGTGCATGTGAATGCAATATGATGCATGGGAAGCTCATCACCACTGATTCGTAGTAGCAGCAAAACAGCAATAGCCGCAATCGCAGCTGGCAGTGGCAGCAGCACACATTAGTCGTTGTTGTTGTAGTGGTAGTCGTCCTCTGCAGGAGTCGTAGTCCGAGTGGACGTGGGAGGTAACGGTGGAGGAAAGCAGGATGGTACTTAGGCAGGTAGGTAGATAGGTAGGTAGGTAGGTAGGTAGGTAGGTAGGTCGGTCGGTCGGTCCGTCCGTCGCTCGGTCGGTCATGGGTGGGTTGGTGGGTTGGTGGGTAGGTGGGTAGGTGCACAGGCTAGGCAACTGGAAGTACCACTGCATACTGTACAGTGCTGTGGCATCTCTCGGACACTACCTTCAAGGGGACAGGCTTTCTTCTTCAATTCACCCAAGTTCAGAAGACTGCCGTTTAGGATTGGAGCTGCTCGTTGACTCGTTTTGCGCAGCAACTCTGTAAACATAAAAGCATAGGCTGGCGAAAAACATTGTGGCATACTCGGCTCGCCATCCGCTTGTTTGTCAAAACTAAGTGTAACCCAAGTACTGCTCCCGCAACCGTGCGACAAGGTGGAAACCCGACATTACTTACCGCTTTCTTAACGTCCGCAACAACAACAACAACAACGACAACCACCAGCACCAGCACCAGCACCAGCACCAGCACCAGCACCAGCACCAGCACCAGCACCAGCACCAGCACCAGCACCAGCACCACCACCACTAACATCAACAAGAAGAGTGTACGCGGAGCAGTAGCCGCAGAGGGCGTTGTGCAGAAACCTCTTTAGCTGTAGAGCCCTGCTCCAAAAAAAGCCTCGACAGCCTGTAACACTGTGATTCACGAAGTATATTTCGTTTATGCAGAGCGTTCTTGGGTGGTGGTGGTGGTGGTGGTGGTGGTGGTGCATGTGGCTCTTGGCAACAAGTGGTCCTTGGGGGACGCGATGCCGGATTGGTTAATCAGGTCGTTGCAGATGAACTCGGTACCATTGAACTTCCTTGCAAAACACAGCGCTGGTACTCTTTGCGACGTGAGCGCCATACTACAAGTACCAAACCGTAGACATGTGGTAATGTCATGTCAGCTCGCGCTAGGACATGGACGCAGACATATTACAGGCATACACCCACATGCGTACGCACAGTCCACGATACGTACAAAAACAGTATCAGGTCAGGCTGAAGGTTGACAATACGCAGCGCTGGTCCGATTCTGGCATCTGAGCCCCTGGCCGCTGTCATTACCGCAGGAAGTACAGAAAGCGTACACACATCGTGACCAGCACCTAGCCGACCTAACCTAGCCATTTGGGCGTCCTCTGCTGCACGGGTTGCAGGCTTGCTCCACAACTCTGTGGAAGAAATCTACGCCCAGTTTAGGTCTCAGGAAGCTTGGGCAGGACAAAGAGCCTGCAGTCGCTAAGCTAGGCTGAGTTTGAGAGGTCCATACTTGAGCTTCGGGGACCGCTTGGGCTTCGGGGCTGCTTTCATGGTTCGGGTGTCTGTGGATGGATCCGCCAAACAGCACAGAATGCTGTGGGCTGTTGAAGTTGACATTTTGGCTCTAGCTCTGAGACTCAAGCTCCTGAACAAAGCTCCTCGCTTTGGGACCGTCTGCTGCCTTTAGTTTGCAGTGTATTTGACAGGACTTCGAGCTTAGCCCAGCAGTGGGTCTTGAGAGCCTTCATCAAACCCTGAAACGCATCAAGTAGAATCGACAAGCTGAAGCTGTGGTCTATCACTCCGGCGTTTGCAGCTCTAGGCTCCTCCACCTTGCCTGAATCCATTCCGCAGTCTTTGCCAAGCAGCTGGTTGTCTGCTTCACAGTGAGTACGAGCCACAATTTGGGTTGGCCCCTCCTTCAAGACATCCGCGTACCTATCACTGCAGGGATCTCAGCTACCGCAAAGGCCAAGGCAAACCCCCACACACTGCTACCCAAATAGTAAGCCAAGAAGCTGGGTACCCGCAGCATCGAGGCTTCCCCAGCCTGCAATAAGTGCCTCGCGCAGTACTAGCAATTTGTCTGAGTACGTAAGCCAAGTCTGTCGGAATCGTCCAGAACCACAACTACTTGAAGTAGGTCCTACTGATAGCTACCGCGGATTATGCGCGGCATAGATGGCGCGGCACGCCTGCTTCCCACCGTGCACGGTGTAGGTCTGCTCAAGCCTCCGACAGTTTCGGTCCAGCACACAAGAACTGAAGTTCAAGCTTCTCGGGTCGGACCCCGAGCGGCTAGCAATGGCTCAGCTGAAGCAGATAAACTGCCGAAGCTCATGGCTGCTCAGCAAGGCGAGCTCAGGGGGTATGAGGTCGAAGTCGAGCTCAAAGCTACAACCGACAGCGAGGTAGAACTATGGTGAGCCGTACTTAGCCGATGAATTTGCCCTCACGTCGCCAGAAGTGCAACCATATTGCCATATAGATGAGCAAGACCGTGAAGCCGACAACCACGACTACGACTCAACAGATCACAGGACTTGTGATCAATACCAGGCATGTCACAAAAAGAGGCATCAGCTCCAGAACGTATGTCAGTTCTTATGTGGTCGTGACAGCCAACATGGCCTCCCTGACCGCGTGCTCCACAGCGTAATACAACAAACCGACCCCGCAAGCACCAACACATGCAACATTCAAACTTCTCAGCTACTCAGTCTGCAACAGTCCCAGGAGCTGTGCAAGTGGTTTCGTTGAAGGGGCGGCTGTCGACAAGCGAATGAGGGCCTCAGTGGCTTCTTCCGACATGGACAACAAAGGCCCGATCACTTCTGGTCCCTGTGAAAGCGAAGCCACGACAACAACTGCATGAAGGCCACTACTGTCAGGGAAGAAAAATGCAGGAACATGTTTCCGATTGTCCACACATTTCATGCCCAACACGGGCGTGCTGCGATGTCATCATCCCAGGTCACCATGTGGTAGGTCGGGTGCACGACCTGCACCACATTTTCGGCACGTTGGTCGTCATCTCGAGACGCACATCTAAGGCTCTCAAACCTGTCAATCTGGTTTCTGGCAAGCTTCGATCAAGTCAACGTTCGCAAGAGTGAAATCGTTGGCCGTCGTAGATGCCAAATATCGCACCTGGGGCAACTAAGCCGTGTTACAGGCCGTCAGCGACTGTAATACTCCTTTACTCTGTACATCAGTACGCATGTTTGCTTAATGGGCAAAAGGATGCATACCTACACATGCGCATATGATATCATATGATTAATATTTACCCACCGTTACACACATCTATGCCCGTACGAGCGGGCAGGTAGATCTGTAATCTGTCAGATTTGGTTGCTGGCTATTTGTGCGAATCATGCGGTGAGCATCAGGTATCACGGACTCATACATGCCCTTGCAGTGCTTGAGCTCTCTGTTTTGCCGCGCTGTGTGTTGCCCCGCCTGAAACTTGGAGACCTGCGTGGGAGAACTGTAGAAGCAGTGCGCAGCAGTGAGCACCCAGTTGGCACGGATCAAGGTCCTGCCCCCGGACATGATCGGGCATGGCAAACTTGCAGGTTTGGCGGGTCTTCGAAGAGTACACAAACTGGCCATCCCATTTAGGGCTTACGGTTGCAATGCCCGGCAGTCCCTCCACACTGGTGATTGCCGTTGTACCAGATGGAGACAAGGTAAGGAAATCCGCCTGCGAAACGACCCCAGGGCGTTTGACCTCAGCCAGCATCGAAGAGGATTCCGACACCGACTCTACAAGCAGCGACCGGAAGGCACTGTGTCAAACTCCTAGCTGCTGCATGTTGCAGTCACAGTGTCATGGCCCGCACGGCATCTGCACCACACGCCGCTCATCTGGGGAAGAGGGGCAGAGCAAACACCTCCGGTCTCCTTGAGCTCCCCCTGTCGTTGGCAGAATGCCCTTGCTTGCCTCACCCACAGCTGGTCGGCTCATCCCGCTGCTTTCTTGAGACTTGTTTTTGGTAGTTCCCGGTTTGACGTACGGCTCATGGCCACTCCGCCTCCGCTTCTTTGCTCCAAACTGACACAGAAACGGGACTCCAATTTTGCCCGCCACCCCCCAGAGCCAGCTCGTCTGGGCTCAAGCTACTTCGCGCAATGGCCGTGGGTTCGTGAAGATTCCAGGGCCTTTTGGAGAACATGGCCTGGATCCGCAGCCCCTGCATGCTAGAAGTTGCCAAGGAGCTGTCCGAGTTGTCGTAACCTGGGGCGCTGCAGGGCTTGCAGGTCAAGGCTGCGGAACCATCCGGTTCATGAATGCCGATATCTCTAAACTCGATGCCGAGTGCCAGGCTGTAGATCAGACGCCTATCAGCATCTTCTGATGAAGCGCACGCCAGCAAGGCCGGAAGCACAAGGAATGAAGATCTCAAAGAAAACATGGCTGGACCGCTCCAGGGCTGGCCCAGAGCTGCAGACTTGAGGCTTGAGATGGCTGAAGGGAGCAGAGCAGTAACCCACACCTCCATTGATCCGGACAGTCTAAGATGCAGGACACGCCATGGGGCCTCGGAAAAATGACTCGTAAGGGTTCTGATTAGAGGCTTATGTTCATGGTTAAGGATCCTTATATCGGCCCGGGGTTCCTTGTTCAAGAGCACAGTGACATGCATCCAGCTGCGCCTCTCGGTCCCAAGCTGGCGCTGCGGCTCCCCCCCCCTCCATCTCCAGAGAGCGAGCTTAACCCTAAACCCTAAACCCCTGTGTCAAACTCCGCGGTTAAAATGCTTCTGGGCAGCTCGGGCCTGGGGCATGCGAAGGAGTGTCTTCATTTGTGTTGGCGATTCGCTTCGGTGTCCGATGCATTGAGCCGGAAAGCGCAAGCCCACACCAGAGACAGATCGCAGCTTTCGAAACAGGGTCGACCAGAAACCCGGCGCATGAAGACTTCTGCCCTGAGACCGACATGTGTCTCTTTGCTGCGGCTCTGAGGCGAGGGCACACCTTTTGACATCCAGCTGCCCGTGGGCATTCCTTGCTCGATTCAGCAACACATTCTCAGGAGAAACATGGCTGAACGGCACACCTCTAAACACAGCTCAGCTGCCAAGATTTTTCGACTGCCAAAGCAGAAGATATTATGCGCTTGCAGCTAGCATGGCTTCAAAAACCCAGAGCTTCGTTCAACGCGCATTCTGAAACCTTCACGTGCTTAGCTTCCGAAACTCGAGTCATGCGACCGTTGGAGAGGAGCTGCCCTGGGCCCTGCCAAAGGAAAGCTACGTCAACAGCGCCTGTGCGCACAAGACGATCCCTGAATGCAAAGGCTACGTCGTAAACTGGTAGATCTTACTGTCCTGGTGGACACGATAGTCACAAACGCAGATGCCATGCATCATTTGCTTCCGCCCCCACCCTGCGACCACAGCAAAGCGAGAAGTGCAGAAGCGGGAGCCCGGGCGGCGTCTCGGAGTGGTTGTACAGCGAGCCGAGACCTTGAAGTTCCGAAAGCCACTCGGGACGAACGCTAACATGAAACCTACAGGTAACATGAAAACATACTTTAGTTATTCTTAGACGTTTCTGAAGAGACACATACATACATACCTACATACATGCATGCCTACATGCATATGCACACATGCATACATACATACATACATACATACATACATACACACACACACACGTACTCACACACACACACACATGCATATATATATATATAGAAATGTATTATATGTATATGTATGTATGTGTATATATATATATGTGTGTGTGTGTCTGTCTGTCTGTCTGTCTGTCTGTCTGTCTGTCTGTCTGTCTGTCTGTACGTACGTACGTAGGTATGTACGTATGTATGTATGTATGTATGTCGACACATACACACACACACATGCAATCCTGTACGGGTCGAGCCTCTACACTTGTCAAGAAGTACACATCACCCACTACAGTATGAGCCAGGATGCCTCCGGGCAAAGCACCCTCCTCCCTCCCCGCCCTTTTCGCCACTCAAGGTCCAAGCCACCTTGGCCTTCAGGCCGGTGGCGGCGGGAACTCTGAGCTGAATACTAGAGGCCCCCAAAAAGGACGTATGTGTCTGCAGTTTTAACAGGAGGATTTGTGGGATCTCCTTATGCACATGTGCTTTTTGGCGGCCTGAGGTGCCCGTCTGCAACCTCCTTGCCAAAGCAAAGCGGCGGCATGGTGAAACTCTAGACTCTAGGATCGAGACCTGGGCTTGCTTGAGGGCTGATTTCCACTGAAGACACTGCTCATGTTGATTTGTCTTGAGAAGGATGGGAGGGATCCGAGAGCAAATCCAGGGAGAGCTGCCATGGAGCAACCAAGCTCCACAGTCACACGATGTGCTGAACAAATGGAAGCTCGCCCTCGACTTTTCCAAGCTCGTCTTCCAGGTTTTACGAAGTAGAGAAGATGGGAAAGTCTGCAGGAGCCCATCTCACGGAGGCACGGAGACTCAGGGCTTCGGTGTCCAGCGCATGGCCTCCAGCGCTCTTTGCACCGTCTGCCAGTCTGCGCCCAAGTTGCGAGCGGCGAGGCCCAGGGCTTGGGCCTCCAAAACCACGGCAGTTGCGACGTTCAGGGACACCTCCTGGATGCGGTCGCGCTTGGGCACCACCATGTCCAGAGCCATCTCCTCGTCACCCAGGCTGTTGGCCACGGCCTCTGCAGCGGCCAAGAACAGCCGCTCTGGTATGCTTGCTGCCTGGCAGCAGACTGCACCGAAAGACATGCCCGGGAAGATGTAGACGTTATTCACCTGCCCTGGTGCGAAGGTTTTCCCGTTCAGCTCAACCGGAGCAAACCAGGTGCCAGAACCGAAGATCACCTTGCCCTGAGACCACTCGTAGGCATCGTTGGCGGTGATCTCTGCTTGAGTCTTCGGATTCGAGAGGGCAAAGATGACCGGGCGCTCCGAGAAACGTAGCAAGGCCTCCACCATTGGCTTCTTGAAGCAGTTCGGAGTCACACCAACCGCCCCCACTACGCAGGTGGGTTTGACATGTTCGACTAGGGTAGCCAGGTCCTTAGAGTCGAAAGTTGGTTCGCCGACCTGCGCAAAAGCCTTCTGTTCCTCGTTGCGGAAGCTGCCCTCAGTGCCATCCGCAGAGCGCCAAATCAAGCCCCTGGAGTTGGTGACGAAGATGGAGGAGAGCGGTACCCCGGCCTCTTCGTTCAGGAGCCGCATCAAGCCGATGTTCGCGGATCCCGCTCCGTGGAAGAGGAAGGTCTGCTTCAGCAGCGTCGCCCTCAGGTCGCACTTGGCATCGCGAAGGCGCATAGAACCCAGGAGCCCCGCCAGCGCTACGGCGGCGGTGCCCTGGATGTCGTCGTTGTAGGTCAAATACTTGTTGCGATACTCCGCCAGTAAAGGGAAGGCATCGTTGGAGTTGAAGTCCTCAAACTGGAGCAGGCATCTCTCACCGAAGAGCTCGGTTGCAGCTTTCATGAACTCCTCGATGACATTCCCTTCGCCATAGTAAGCGGTGTTCACGACGGTTCCCGCTGCAGACTTGTGTGTGACACGTGCCTGCTTCATGCCTGTGTAGAGAGTGCTATCTCGGATGACCAAGCGATCGGTATTGCCTTCGGGCCCGGAGCAGCCGGCGTCGAGGATCAGCGGGATGGTTCGAGAAGGGTCGAAGCCCGCGCAGACGGTATAAAGATCCAGTTTGCCAATGGGGATGCCCATGCCCCAGGCGCCCAAGTCTCCCAGCCCGAGGATGCGGCCTCCGTCCGAGAAGACAATGCAATCACACAGGTAGTTGCCCTTGGCGTCCTTCTCCAGCTCGGCCTCGGCATACTCGCGCAGCACTTCTTTGAAGTGGCCACGGTCGGATATGCAGAGGTAGCAGCCTCGGCGGTAGAGGGGCATCTTGCCAAATTTTTGGCATGCCTCACCGACGGTGGGTGTGTATACGGCCGGCAGCAGCTTCGCAGGCTCTGCTGCTATGGTGGCAAAGTAAAGGTCAGGGCTGCGATCATAGAGCTTTCGCATGTAGGCATAGACCCATAAGTCATGGCCCAGTGACAGAAGCGAATGGACCTCTTGGAGGGCCTCTGCCACTGTGCTGGCCTTGCACATACCACTCAACATAGAAGCAAGCTGCTTCAAGTCATCATGGTGAAGATTCCAGGCCTCAACGCTGTTGACCTGTGCCACGGCCTTGCCAAGGGAGAGCGTCCGCGTCGCAGACATGCGAAGCGAGTCGCAGAAGCCACTGACGGAGACGACCTCGTTCTCGGAGAAGTCCTTAGCCTGCTGGAGGAGGAACTCCACCGAAGCCTCGTCCACGCCACAGGTCTTCAGCACCGCTGCGAGTTCATCGCTTCGGATGGTTTCTCCAACCGTCTGCTTAAAGGCTGCCCGCACTTCCTGCATGGCTTCAGACAGGCTCTCCTGGTCCAACTCCCGAACCTCAAGCTTGAGCCAAGGCCTTCGGATGCCTTCCGCTTCCCATGCCACACTCCACGCTCTTGAGGCTCTAGACTTGCAGGTATTTGCAGGTAAGGCTTGCAAGGTCTCCAAGACATCTCAGGTCACAAGCGCTGCGACTCTTGGGACGGTAGGCAGCTGGCCCAAGGGAAGGTAGAAGTCCTTGCTGCTCGGGTCATCTTTTAGACCTTGAGTTCCAAACCGCCATCGATCGATTTAACTTCGGGGGAGCCCGGTGAGTCGTTGCAGCTTCTTTGGGGGCTTCAGCGCATATGTTCCACAGAGGATGCACGGATCTTGTGAACTGAGCTCCGCTCCCCAGCGGTAGCTGAACCTGAGCCCCAAGGTCGAGCCAGCGAGCTGCCAACAAGAACTATCTAACCCTCTGCGCTTTTTGACAAGAGCCGCAAACGCCCCAAACTTTGCGAAGGGGAGTGAGCTGAGACTCCAACATCGCTTCCGCTGCCCCGGCATCCTTGCGATGACATATCCAAAACAGAGCATCCCACAGATAACAACGGAGCGCTATCCCCAGCAGGGCCACTTATCCCTCTGCGAAGAAAGGACTGAGCAGCCGGACCATGACGATCGCAGGGCAACTTTCGATCAGCTGTCCCTTGGACAGCTCCTGCAACAGTGCCGGAATGGCTTCTTCTCAGAAATTCAACCAACACGTGTGTCGTGCTGCTTCAAGTCGTGCCTTGGTCGTGAAGACGCCCCGGCCATGGATGCAGGACTCCTCGCCGAGTCAGCTCTCGCAGAATGCTCGGTGTCCACTTGAAGACTTTGCTGAGTGCTTTGGTTGGAGTCCTCCGGAGTTGCAATCCAGATTTTAGCATCTTGCAATTCTCCATGACAATTTATGTTGGGAGGATCTCGGCGGGGGGGCAGGGCACTCTATCGCCAGACCTCCACAGCAATAGTTTCCCCCCCTATCCCCGCAAAAAGGAAATATTAGAAGTACTGCAACGTGGCGAACACGAAGATAATGCTCTGGCAGAAATAATGACATGGCTAGCTGCATTTCACTGAGCACTACAGACATGCATACCGGTAAAGTATCAGTATATATGTACACCATTCCATTTGGACATAGCCTCCCGCTCAAACCATGCATGACATGAGCGATGTCCCCGTGAAGAATGAAGCCAGAACTCTCGAGCTTCCCTGACCTGGGATGACGACTCATGTGACTCGAGGCTGGGTTGAGGTTGAGGAAAATCTCAGGTCTGGGCGAGAGTATGGGGTTTGGGAAGGCTTGCGGGGACCCCCACTGGACATCATACATAACCTCGCGGCCCTCACGGGGCACCCAGCCTGAACTTCCTATCAACGCTTCGAGCCTTTTGAAACGCGACAAGCCGGGAGCGGTCGGTCCGCTAGAGGGCTCCGCTTTAGGATCTCCCTCCTCTTTCGAGCAGCTGCCAGATCCCGGAGTCTCAAGCAACAGGATTCTGCGGCTGGGAAACTACCTGGCGCGATACATGAAAAAGGTATAGAGGTTGATCACTGGCGTTCTTCGCCATCTGTGGCAGGCTTCACCTGAAGGTCTGCCCAAAATCGCGCCAAAGAGAAGAGCGACAGCGTCAGTAGGCCTCAGCTGTGGAGCGAGTCGAAGTTGTGGTCCGCATGTGGCTCTGGGTGCTTCTGTGAAACTGGCGGACAAATCTTCAATGTTGGTCTCACCAACGTAAGCGCCTCGCGCACAAACATCGTCATCATCCTAAGTGCGGGCAGGGCGGAGCTAGACAGCTAGACTCCTTCTAGCCACAATGCTCCGGCAATTCCGCATCCAGGGCTCAGCAACTTCAAAGGAAGAGCCGGCTGACGAGTTCCACTGAAGGACCGGGTGATCAGCCTCAGATGCTGCCAAAACGAGCAGCCAGGCCAGGCTCTCCAAATGCAGGTGTGAAAATCGAACAGCATGTGCCCTTACTGTTATATAGGCCTCTCTCACATCGTATTCATTTATTATATTATATCAAATAATGTCATACTGCATTATTCAGGATTTTGTTGAAGTGCAAGGGGCTGCAAAGCTGGAAGCTGCGCCACGAGGCCAAAGATGGACAAAGCGATGAGCACTCGGAAATTCTGGCAGAGGGGCTCGCGGTTGCCACAAGTGTTACTACCAGCATAAAGTATTAAGTGTGAGTACAGGCTGACTATATGGACTACTATAAACATATAGCCTGGATTACTATAATGCATGGTATGCCTGGTATGCGTTACATCATCATCAAGATTACGCGATCCGTGCCGGAAACTCTTGACTGGCATCTGCTTCAAGCAAGCACCTTGGTCGCAAGCATTGCGCCATCCACTGGGTATGCGAAGACCTTAGTTTAAGGGCAGGGTGTACCAACTCCCAGCGGCCAGTCTAAATCTGTTTTATGCTTTCGACCATAACACGCTTGGAAATATGACGGAAGCATGTCTTGCACCTTCCTCAAGCTTTCCGAAGCTTCTCGAGACTCCAATCCCATCGAGCTGCCAGTGCTGCCACTGCGAACATCAACACCGGCGCACTGCGATGGACGACTTCAATGACCGCACTGTCGCCCTGCACAGGAGCACCATCAGCAGATGCACCGTGAAGCTCTTTATGGCCAGAGGTGGACCCTTCGCTGCAACGACATCCATGAAAATGGCAGCGTCACAACCACCATCTCACCCGGCCGAGAAGGTGCCACCACCAAACGCCGCGCAGGCGAAGGACCCTGCGCCCGCCACCGCGCCGGCAGAGAGGCCCAAAAACAGCAGGCTCCTAAGCTCGTTTTCGTGCTTCGGCTCTGCAGCTTCGGTCGCCAAGCTGGCCAAATCGCGACATAAATCAAGGATCAGCAAAAACGAGTTCTAACTTTACAGTCAACATTGTCAGCCTGCAAGCTAAACATGAGCGAAGCTGCTTCGTCGCCCGCCTAGCTCCAGCCGTGTCCTTGCAATCCCAAACATGGCATGAGATCCTTCGGAGAAAAAGCTATGCTCTCGATTGAAGAGCTTGAAGACTTCATTATTCATGTAGGATGGCAGCTTATACTCCGCCGACTCCACCCTCAGCAGCACACCAAAGAAGGCAGTGGCCCACAGAAGCTTCGAAACCGATGTTGATCTCTTTTGCTGCTGTGATGCCTTCTTCTCCAGAAGTGGAGGCAGCAGCGCCTCCGGCATGCTCGGAATTCCCTATACTCCTGCCCTGCCCGATGCCCTAACTGTGGGCCCAGCGTCAGTAGCAGTAGCAGTCAGTCGGGAGGTCGTGGTGGTGGTGGTGATGGTGGTGGTGGTGGTGGTGGTGGAGGCGGCGGTGGTGGTGATAGGTTTATGTCGGTGATCGTTTTTTGTCACCCACTTTGATACCGGTAGTAGGGGTAGTAGGGCTGAGGGATCAAAACATGCCAAATAGGGATCAAAGACAAATTTTGCGATCTAATCACAACAGGTGTCAAACAATACCATATCTCCTGGGGGTATACTCAAGATTACCCATTTTCGGATCAAAACAAAATCAACAAGTGATCCAAAAAACAAACAGAAAGACGTGTGACTGGCAAAAGCATGGTTACAAAAGACGCGAGGTGAACTCGCCAAAGCCGTCAATCCGGTGCGCAGCATGTACAGAATGCAAATCTGCAGAGAATACAGCGGAGTTTTTTCATGCCAACATAGGTGCAAGACGCATACAATTCTCAGTAGGTCAACAGTCCTGAGCTTTGCAGCACTTCTCGCCTCGCACCCAGCAGCTCGGGCGGAGCAGGAAGCAACACCACCCCAAAACCATGTCAAAAAAAACAAACTTGATGTTTCTACATGTTTGGAACAGTAAGATTTGTTTGCCAAATCTTCGATGTTCAATTTTCAGAGCACCAAAAGTTAAAAGAAAACAGAGCAAAGGCAGTTCTTGAATTTGTCTGTGCACTGAACAGTGAACATTGAAGATTCCTGGAAAAGTTTGCCGTGGAATCTGCGATGTTCAATGTTACCAAAAATCCAAAACCACATCTGAATGTTTCCATGATGTGAACCTTGGCCATTGAAGATTCAGCAATCTTGAGTACTCAATCTCGGAAGCAGCTCACTGTTGAGATTGTTTTGGAATTTGTTGCAGCGAAGCCTTGGAGGTAGGTTTTGAGGGATATACATAAATACAAACGCAGATTGATATACATACATATATATATATATATGTATATATATATACACACGTTTTTATATGACTGCGCTGTAGTGATGTGTAGATGTCATGAAATGTCATGTCATGAAAAGCAATGGAATGTAGTTAAACGAAGTGAAATGTAGCAAAATGCAATTATGTATGTATGTATGTACGTACGTATGTATGTATGTACGTGTGTGT
>CAJNJA010008563.1:4006-15366 GCA_905231915.1 Symbiodinium necroappetens
CGCAGAAAACGCCACCGAAGTGAAAGCAGTTGGAAAAGTGCGATTATCAGGGATCTATGCACATTTACGTGGAAGCGATTGTTGTCTGTATATATATATATATATGTATTGTATGTGTGTGTATATATATATGCATAATGTCTACATGTATTTGTGTGTGTAAAACTTATATTTGTCTGTCTGTCCTGCCTGCCTGCCTGCCTGCCTGCCTGCCTGCCTGCCTGCCTGCCTGCCTGCCTGCCTGCCTGCCTGCCTGCCATCTGGCTGTCTGTGTGTCTGTCCATCTGGTCTGTCTGTCTGTCCGTCTGTCTGTATGTAATTATGCGTATATGTATGTATATGCATATATCCACGCGCACGTGCACGCACACGCACACACGCACGCACACTTAAACACACACAACACGTTCCTGAGCGTGCTCAGGGATATTTGCGCGAGCTCACAACGGCAACCGCTCGGCAGCCCTGTTTCGCGTCGAGCCAGATCCGTCCGTTTGCGGAGCAGGGTTTTTTCCACCAGCATGGCTGCCTTTCTCACCGCTCCTCTTCCTGGCCTTGCAGACCAACAGGTTATACAGCCTGGCGTGTTCTGCAGCTGAGCTCTCGGTCGGTCCGGTGCTGCTCCGCCTCTGCCTTCCTAGCGGAACCGGACCAAGGTCCAACGCTTTTTCTGCGACATCGGTATCAACAAGTGCTGTGCAGTCCACTGCCTGTATCTGCACTCTACTCTAGGGAGCGGACTGGTGTTCAACTACCCGATACATATATATATATATATACACACACACACACACACTCTACATACACACATACGTACCTCCATCCCCATACATCCGTCCATGCACACATACAATGTCTTTCGATGGTGGCGCGGCGTCTCGACTTCTCCAAGGAGGGTGCCGTGAACTTCCTTTCCCGAGTCGGGCCAGTCGTGGAGGAGCCTCTCGGATGCCATGTCCGCAGGCCCTTGGGGTCTTTTAGGTTTTAGCAATCGACGGGGCGGGGCTTTACCATGGATGTTCAGTTCTGATATTGCGCTTTTCCAGGTCGAAAGGCTTGAGGTGCCCTCTGAAACACATGCAACTGCCCCGCCTCTTGGCCAGAGCGTTGCAGCTGGCTTCGGGCAGGTCATCACAGAAGCCACCCGAACGATCCCAACTTGCAAAGGCTGCAATGGGAGGCCAAGCGGGCCCTCCGTGCGATGGACTCCCAGGCTGCTGTGTGGAAAATATCATTGCTCAACAGAGTAGAGATGATGGGAATGAAGAACAATGCTACTAGTGGTATCGTGATGTGTAGAAGGAATCATGCTGATAGTTCATGTCTAAAGCAGCTCTATAGTCGGAAAAACATGGCTCCGGCAGAGGGGTGAAATTTTGGAAATCAGGACTCGGAGAGTCTGGTGCGTATAGGATTCGTCACTGTTACTGCCTGCGCCAGGCTGACCCTTTCGAGATGGTCTTCGGCTGCCAAGCCACGCCTGAGCTGGCGTGGGACAACTGACGGCAGTTCAGTTTCTAGTAATTCTGTTACTCGTATGTATAGGTTTACCCAGTATCCCACTATTTTGGGATGTGAGTACGAGAAAGTCATACACCACGGCTCCAGTAAGAGTTTTTGTTGCTTGGGCCCAGTGCGCACCTGTTTTACGCTCTTCGGCGCCTGCGGGTTTCTCAGGCTATCTAAGGCTGATTTCGCGCCAGCCGTGCAACTACTACGTAGCATTCATGTGGGTTGCTGCTAGATGCGGAGTGGCCTATAAGATCGTTTAGTGCTTCGGGCTGAGGGCATCAAAGTCACCACCTCCGTATAGAAACTTCGGAAGGGAGTTGAGAGGGAAGCTCCGGTTGACCGCCAACCGTTTAAGACTGTGTGGGGGGGGGGGGCTTCAGATCAAAAGCACACCCTGGGCCCCATGTGCTTGGAGGTTTTGTCTTCAAAAGCTCCGCTGCAAGTAGCGAATCTCTTTGAAACAACAACTTGAACTTGCCCCGAAGTCAAGCCCGCCCCTCTGTCGGCGGACTCATGTGGACTCTGTAACACAGAAAGAGAGCGGGAACTCCCAGAAAGACTCCCCCTCTCCAGATATCCTGAAGAGGCTTTAACGGCTTAACCACTCAGAGAGAACCCGGCCAAGACCCTGAGACCTTGGAAAATCATGGCCTTGCCCAGGATCTCTGCCTCAGGCTACCTCAGCTTCCGAGCACGGCGATGTGCCCAGATCTGAGGCCTGCTCGGGTCGTCCCCCAACTTGTCTCAAACCGTACTGTAGAGATTCAGGCCTCCCAAACCAAGCCTCCCTCACACAAAACGATCCAGAACCCCTTAGACCCCCTTAGACGCCCTGTCCAAATTTCAATCCCTGCCAGGACGGAGACACCTGCTGGCGAGGTTCCCCCCAGCACCTGGGCCTTGGACGGATTTCCAGCGGCGAAGAAAATCAGTCTCCTTGCGCCCATCCTGGCATCAAGGCTGATGTGCTTTTACAACCTGAAGCCCCGATCCCAGGCTTTCCAGCGGATATGCCGGAAGCCCTGGCCACTGCAGAGCACTTACGCCGCGGGGCCGCAGCACCTTGTAGGGTGACATTTGCGCGTTGGCATCAGCAAGGCTTGAGACCGTGTCAGAGGCTTTCGCACTGCTTGAATGCGGGGCTTCAGGATCTCTAGGGTGCGAGGCTTTCACGGGAAGGGTAGCCATTCAAGCGTGTACCGGAGTATCTGACATCCTCAAGGTTTTGGGGAGGTTGTTCTTACAGCAGATGACATCCCGCAATCGCCAAAGTTTGATCGCGCTCGAAAGTGCTACCCGAGGCCTCGGACCTTTGCAGATCTTTGCAGTGTGCTTACCAACAGACGAATTCGAACCCCATGGGCCAAGCCCTCAATCCGTGGACACTAAACCGCAAACAGTACTGAAGTCCCAGCTCCCCAAACAACAACGAATCGCGCCTAGACCTGAGAAAAATGTACTGAAGACCCCAAACCCTGAACATCAAGCCACCATTCTAGTCGGCCCTCCGAAGACCCGGAGATCGCGCTGAGGGTCCGTGCTGCGTGCTGGCTTGGACGACCGCTGTGTTCGCTCGGCTTTGCACCTTGTGCCGGTCAGCATTTTTTTTCAAGCTTTTAGGTTTGGTCCACCCAGCCGCCCAAAAGAAACAACAGGCAGAACCGCAGAACGCAACTAGAACGCTAGTCTGCTCACATCTAGCCTAGCTCATCTTCCAGCACCCTTTCAAAAGGGCCCTATAGGCCCTAAAGCCACCCGAACTTCCCAGGCGCTGGGTCGGACATCTCCAGCCTCGCTGGACAGAGCGGCCGCCGGAGACCGGCCCGGCGGTCCCTGGCTGCCTGGGGCATGGGATACTGTACAAAAATATGTTATATTATCTTATTATCTTATCTTGTATTATATAATATGATATTATATTATATTCGGGATTCGGATTGTGGGAGTCATGAAAGGAGTACTACAAGATCCTAGGATCTGAGGTTGAGGCGGAGACGGCAGTTGAAAGTTTGTGTTTGTTGCTGTGAGGCTTGCGTTGGGTTTGAGCAAGCGATGTGGTTCCCAGTTTGGGATTTGAGTTCTGGGTTTCGGGGCTTTCGCTGGAGCTTGATGGTTGCAGATTTGCGGCTGCAGGGGGATGCAAATGCAGGCTTGTGGGAAGACAGTTTGGGGTATTAAGCTTGGGGTCTGGGTTCACATCTGGGGACTTGGTTATGTGGTAATGGCAATGATAACGGTGGCGGTGATGACGGCAACGGTTATGGCGATGATAAGTGTGGTCGTTGGCGGTTCGTCTTACGTCGCCGGAATGGCCGCAAGCATGACAGTTGGCTGGCCCGGCTTCCCTTCCTGGACCAGGCAGCAAGGGGGAGATGCCAATGTCAGCTTTGAGCCCAGGTGCTTGTCGGCTTGATGTTGGCCCCGGAAAACCTGGAGCGCCTGGTGGACCGAGGGCCATCCGCCCAGGACCATGGGGGTGCAAGTCCCGTCGGAGCTCTGAGGCCCGGACGCCCCTCGAAGATTTGATCGTCGTCCTGACGCGCCTCTTTGAGAACCGAATTCCATGGGGAAACCGAGCCTCAGAGGAGCCCCCTGACCCTAACTTCCCCGCTCGGCACCGTCTCCGTGTCTTCCCACAGGCCAGGAGACGAGCAGACACACGGGTCTCACACGTGTGGCTGTAAGGAAAGGATGGCACGAATGGCAGGAAGATGAAGTTGAGAAGATGAAGCAGTCAGGAGAACACGAAGACGAGGGCACACGGACATGATGCTAGTACACACAACTTGAGTGTCAGTGATATGAAAGCTTGGGTTGCCACCATCGCCAGCAGCATACGAGAAATTAGGAAAAACACGCATCGTAGGAAGAGCAAGCATCCGCAGCATGCCCACTTTTTGTGACCGATGCCTCTTAGTGTCGTAGTGTTGTTACCCTACTGTGACTGTGAGACTGCAGGATGCCGCAGCGACGAAGTTTCGTCAGCTGTGGGGCCACTCGGCCCAGAGTTGTAGGGGCTTGAGGTTCAAGTGACTCAAGTGTGCTCAGATCTCAACTAACAAAAAACGGTGAAGTTTGGGACTTGGGAGTGCTTCCTTTCCTCCGCAGCCTCCTGCGCTCTTCGGCAGCGTGCTCTCTCAGAGCAAGGTACCGAGAAGAGCGAGCTGCGGCGCTTCAAGGCCCAGCCGTTCCACCGGGGCCCGGGTGTGTGCGGCTTTTCGTGTGTGTGCCTGTGAGGACGGGAGCATCCTGGAGTGCGTGGTTTGGCAGAAGCCTCCGGCGGAGAGGAAGATGGAGACTCGAAAGCAGCCGGCCGTGGCGCCTTGACTCGCCAGCAGAATTTGAAGAATCATGAGTCATCGCGGGTCGTCAGGTGCCTTGTGGCACTTGTTCAGTTGTTTGCAAAGGCTGCTGTGATGATTTCATGGTAAAGTCTGGTAGAGCCTTGCTGCCTAGCTAGTGTGATCCCGAGGTGACGCAGATCGTGCAACATCTGCTCACGCGGCATCTGCCATCTCAGCTGGCACCGAAGACGGACATGGAGGGAGAAGAGTAGAGCAAGCTGGCGTCAAGTGTGCAGGGTGTAGGATGAGCCAGTGTACACCAGGAGGTGCCTACGGTTCCCCTTCCTGGACTTGGCATCTATCAGACTGATCGCTTTTGATCTTACTCTGAAGTTTCGATGTTTTGGAGGACATTATCTCGGGACCTACCGGCTTCGTGCCGAACCTCGCCGAGAAGGTGCCCGGGCCTGTAGGATGTCTCCATCTCTGCTGTGCGACGACTTGCTGGCATCTCGGCTCATGTGAACTCGGAAACTCCCATCAGATCCTACCCAACGGCCGATGAAATTCCAGGCCCAATATGTTCGTGGACCTCAATTGCTCCTGCCATGCAGGACCGTCGACTGTGGGCTGCCTTCGAGACCTTTCGCACGCACCTCTGCCAGCTGAGCTCCCTTCCGCTCGCTGTGAAGGCACCGGGACCTTTACAAAAAAAGGATCGCTAGCTTAGGGCCTCAGCCCTGAAACCTTCCGGTCCGAAGCAGGACTGCCCAACCAGAACAGTTGCAGAATCAGGTTGGGGGGAGTTTTCGTGTTCCATGGCCCTGCAAATTACCTCGGGCTGTGCAAAGAGCATATCACTCCGTTCGGGCGACCGAGGACATCCACCCGGTGGATGCCTCCTTCAGTTGCCCGGCTGGCATGGAGATGTCCTTACGGGGT
Organism: Symbiodinium necroappetens; assembly: GCA_905231915.1. Taxonomy (NCBI): domain Eukaryota; class Dinophyceae; order Suessiales; family Symbiodiniaceae; genus Symbiodinium; species Symbiodinium necroappetens. The sequence goes on from CAJNJA010008563.1 coordinate 9,745, forward strand.
AAATCTCTGCAGTCTTTGAGCCTTCTGCAGGACTTCGAAGCCTTGCTATATCCTGCAATTTTGAGGCTACATGTCGATCCAGTCCACCATTGCGCCCCCAGCGCCATCGGGCAGCGATGCCGCGCTCTGCCTGAGATATCCGCTTGCATGGCTTTCTTACAAGCTCCGAGACGCAACACTGAGTCGCGCATCGTCAACTCCGCCTTGTTGAAGTCAGTCTTCCCATGAAGCGGCGAGCTTGGATTCCACACAGAACGGCCCAAGGCTTCAACTCCCAAACACACCGTTCATCCCAGCAAAACACAGGATTGTTCGCCCACAAAGCATACCATGCACTCGCGTCAAAGCCCAAATCCCCGATATTCATCGAACCCTTCGGCGCTTGAGCCCCCGACGCCAAGCCTTGCAGACTAAGCCGGAGATCTCTAACCGTCCGACTTGCTGAAGCCAGATTCCAGCACCTTGAACTCTGAACAAAGCCTAGACCTCTAGACCCCCAGATCCTAGACTCTCTTCGACGCTAAACTTCCAAAAACCCCTATAGCATCTCCCAGAAGCTGCGGCGGACGCTTTTGGAGACCGTGCTGGAGTTCGAATCCTCTGGGCGATGGCCGTCAGAGCCGGCCGGGGCTTTCTTTCGGGTTTCTTGGAAGAGTTTCAGGGATACTTGGGGGGGGGTCTGCGTATTTAGGGATTCGGGGTTTTGGGACTTTGGTAACTCTTCAATCCCTTCAACGATCCCTTCTCGCAGGCCCCTGCGCAGAAAGTTGGAGCCGCACTGCTGCTGCAGTGCCCTGGCGAGTGGTTGTCGGGTATTCTGGATACATCCACTTCATACCTTGCATAACGACAGGTCTGAACGGCATGAGGTTTTGGTCGGGGAGCCGCGTGTCGGGTTTCTCCAAAACATGCGGGACCCTACCACAGAAGCCCGAATTCTAGCAAGCCCTCGGTAAAGACCAACCAGGGCTCCTGAGCTTGACACTCCCGTCCTCGCACAGGGCCTTCCCTCAGTCCCCTTGGCCCTTGCCAAAGCCGGAGTGATGATCGAAATGCGGATCCCCTGGTGCAAGCTGCTTGGATAAGGCTGTTGATGCCTGGTAGTCTGATGTATGTTTTTCATGATATATATGATCAGACCGAGCAGGATTCGAGAGGAGCTTTCGACAGACCTGGGCATCGAAGCGGATGCCACCGAGGGCTTTCTGGATGTGTGGCTCGGCACGGGGGATATGAGGATGCTTCCGTTTCTTGGGGCTTTGCATTGGATGAGACTGTGGGGTCCACCTCTTCCGAAGCTCCTGTTTTTGCAAAGCGGCTGTGGGACCTACAGAAGCAGGTATCGAAGGCTCTTCCTTGGGCTTTGTACTTTGCTCTTCGTCTCCGCACACTTTCGACTCCAGGCTCCTTCTGTTCCATCAGCTGAAATTTTGAAGTTGCCTAAACCTCTCGAGTGACGCGAGGCTCTGAACTCAGTGCAATAACCGTTACATCCATGCCGGAGCTGCTGTATGCATCAGGCGCTACCCGGAGACGGTGTTCCGTCTGCGCATCTTCCACCCCCATGAGCTGCAAGAGGCTGCGACTGCGCACCCTGCCCCCCAAAAAAGAAAGCGGCATCCAAACACTTTGCACTGATCCCAAAGAGTGCGATGCCAGTCTGAGCCCTACCTTGTCCCAGAGGCCTCGTAGCTTGCACGCAGCTCCCCCTAAACCCTAAACCCTAAGCCCTAGACTTTAAACCCTAAACCCTAAACCCTTTGCCTTGTTTTCCCTGCCCGAAGCAGGTGGCCAACAAGGTCACCGGACTACAGGCTGCCATGGGGGAGTGCAAGCCCAGTATGACCCCCTGAACCCGGAGCCTGTCCTAAACCCTAAACCCTAAACCCTTTAACTGCTAGGTGGAAAAAGGTGCTTTAAAAAACCCTTAAACGCTTAAGCCCTAAACCCTAAACCTGGAGCCTGTCTTAGACTCTGGGGAGGGAAATGGGATGGAGGGCTTTTCAGATCGACAAAGGACTTCGACCCCTGGTCGGATTTGAATGGCAAGGCCGTTTCCCCCAAAGAGCCCGAAAGAAGCATCACTTCCCGTCTTCTGGATCCCCTAAACCCCAAAACCGCTCTGTGGAGCCTTGGGAGAAGGCTCAGACCACTGCAGCGCCCGGCGAGGCGGAGCTGGAAAGGCTGGGACCAACATAGGCGCTGTATGGTGGGTGTGTGGATGGTGGATTCGCACACATCCGTACTCATATGCGTTTTTGTACATGTTGCTGCACGCATACGGCACGTTGAGATGCGTGCAGGTATAGAAATGTCAGAGAAACGATTTACGTGGCACGGTTCCCAAAGCAGATGAGATTGCCAGTCTGCTGAAAAAAATGATATCCCAAGCTTCTTTGACAGAATATTTACCACGTATTGGGCTTGCATGATTAAGAATGATGTGCGCTTATCGATCATCAATCCTGAACATCCGGGAGCCATCATCCGAGACTCCGCACTCTCTGGTGGCGGCCACGGCTGCGTGCCTCTTTGCATGCCCATGCGCCCGGAGCCCATCTTCTTTGACTGCCAAGCGATGGGTCTCCTAGTGGATAGTATTTGCAGCTTATGGCTCGTCTTGTCATGCTCATCATCCTGATGCGGATTGTCGCTACCATGTCTAGATATGTTTAGTCTTGTTGTTGCTGCTGCTGCTGCTGCTGCTGCACGTTTTTTGTGTTCTTTTTGTGTGGTTCTGCCTAGAGAGTGTCAATTTCCTACTGTGGGTTTGAGTGGCCCTCACAAGGGCCAAGCGAATAAGAAAGACACAGTTCGGGGATACCCAAGCAGCAGATCATGAATCACTTTGTAGGTAGGAGCCGTGACCGCAACGTCGAGGTCAAGAGCAGAAGCGTCGTACTGGCAGCAAGGCCCCTCTGTACATCCCAAAAGAAGAGCGGCAGAGGCTACAAAAGCCAGCGATGGCTGGGGCGGCCCGGCTCTTCAAGCGCTGGATGGCCTCGCAGATGCCTGGCGGAGCTGTCAATGTTCAGGGTTGCACTCTGCAAAAAAAATCATGGTTGTTTTTGTTGAGGTTTCCTTCTATTCAACGGACACCTGAATACCCAGAACCAGCAGTTCCGAAACTCTTGTGCATGGACTTCGCCCCCACCCTTTTGAGGCCCTTGTGGCTAATGTCACAGCAGCCCAGGATGATGTCGGGATACGACGAGCCACTGGGCTTAGGGAGGTGGTCCATCAAGATTTCAAGCAAGATCCCTGCGCTCGCTTCGAAAGTTTCCGTGCGACGAATGGATCACGGGATTCGGCCGCTTTGCACTGAGACTGAGGTTCTGCGAGCACTTGGTGTCCGCAGTTTTCCTTCATCCGGCGCCCTTCGATGCGCCAAGCAGCCTCTTGCCAAGACTAGATCCTTGTGCAAAACCGTTTGCGATGGGACGGCTCAAGCCTTGAACTACCTTGTGGTATGTCGCCCCTGTCCTAAAGAAGAGGCTTCTGAGTTTATGGAGCCCTCCAAAGCTCGGATGGCCTTTCCAGGCCCTCATGTCGGATTCTGCCGCGCCCTCTGGCTGCTGGATACCTTCGACTGGCAGCGGGACCCAGGGGGGACCTGACATGCCGTAAGGCCCCGAAGCTTCCTCTGAAATCGTTCCATCTTGGAGGGGTTAGCGCGACTATGGTTGAGTTATTGTTTATTTGTATGTTTGGTGGGGGGGTCAGGGTATAAGGTATGTATCGGTTGTTTGTCGTTGGTGCTGCTTTTGGGAGAGGAAGCGCTCATCATCGATATCGATGGAAAGCTCACGGAGGAGGACCTGGACAGTCTGCAAAAAACCTTGAACCAATTCAATTGCCTATATGTCGCACCTGAACTGGTTTCCGGACCCCACGGGGGTGAATTAGAATAACTTTTCCTGCATGGTGACACCCATAAGTTGTCGTTGCCAAGCATTCGCAATGCGACTTCAGGCAACTCCGCGTTGTTGCCTGAGTGGCCGACATTCATGCAGAGTTTTGGGTTCGCAATTCCCTGTCTCTCACTGCCTCGGCCCTGGGATAAGGCCCTGGCCCACTGGCTGGCTTCAATACCCGAGGGCCCAAATCGAAAACAGCCCCAAGCTACAAACCTGAACCAAGACCGAGAAACGAGTCCGAGCAACCTCCAGGAGCGCTTGGGCCTCAGGCAGTCTTTTGAGAACCGCCTGGACGCTGCGCAGACGCTCGGGTCGAACTGATTCCCTGTGAGAGCACAACAGGGCGCACATCAGAAGCATGCTGAAGAGAGCATATTGCTTGCATCCCAACATCACATCAGGATGGATTTCGACCGGCTAACCCCTTCGGTTTTGGAGACCCCTGGATGCCGCTTTTGCATAGACTCTATGCACTGCCCTGCGATCAGCTTGCAGTCCAAGGAAAGATGCCCGCCTCATCCGCTTCTGGGCTCCGGGCCGAGAGGGAAGACAGGGCGCTGAAAACAGAATCCCAAAGAGAGGCCCCAAAGGGAGAGCCCCAGCACCAAAAATTCCCAAACTCTAAGCCGTAATCCCTAATTCCTGAACCCTTCTTTTTACCCTAAGCCTTAAATCCTAATCGCTAGTCAAACCCTACCCCTGTATACCCCTGTCTTTCTGCTCTGAGGTCTCCACCCGCCTCGATCCCCACGCGCTGCTTTTGGCTACGCCGCCGTCCACCGTGGCCGGTTGGCTGAGGCTGGTCCTCTGCTTTGATGTACTACTGTCTTATCAGCATTATTGTGAGTATTGGTATTAGTGTTTGTAGTGCTATTCATGAGAATGTAAATTGTGGCTATGACCAGTGGATGTCAAGGTGAATGATCAATTTGGCTTTAACCCTACCTTTATCATGAATACAAGTATCAAACTTGTAATTATATTGGTATTACTATCGCCATTGCGTTTTCGTTTGAATGTCAATATTGACATTCATACCTAACACTAATTTAGTATCGACTTCATTTGTGAATATTCGATCTCAATATTGACATCAGTATTCATATTGGTACTAATGTGTACATTAATGTCAGTACCTATATCTTGATCAACACGGATTGTTAATGCTTATTTTGCTGCCAACTCTGATCTAGATATGGATGTTGATATCAATGTGACCGGTAGTGTTTGTACTACTATTATCGTAAACTCATGTTACGATCGACAATGTTACTATGACTCACCATAGGCTAAATAAACGCAACTCTCAAGCCGAAGCTTAGCCTGAGTATCGCTGATGATATTGGTGCGACTGTCAATAATTATTCGTGTTACTGATAGTCATATGCGCAAAAAATGTTACTATAAGTGGTAACTAGTAATAGGATGAATATTTAAGTTGAATCCATGTCAATGACAGTAAGAATGTTAACTCCATGTTAATATTGATTTCAGTATTCATACATCTAGTATACATTCAGGGCACTCTATCATGAAGCTCGCTTGGTGTCCGGAATCTGGGCCTGCAAACTGGGCCGAAAACCTCAACAAAAAGCTGCTTAGCGGTCAACGTTGGTCGTGCCCGGCTCCCCCTAAATGATTGCACACACCGGCTGGACGCACGCCTGGACTACAATGCTAAAGGGCAGTGAAAATGGTTGTCACG